>VXBP01008202.1:600000-798539 GCA_013400115.1 Rhinopomastus cyanomelas
TCCTGTCTGATGCCATTGAAAAGAGGGGATTCCCTTCTGCTTGGCACCCTCATAGATTTATAGACAGGGATTAAATCCCCTTGGAGCCTTCTTTTGTGCAAGCTAAAAAGTCCCAATGTTCTCACTGTCTCTTCATAAGCAGTTGTTCCAGATCCCCAGTCATCCTCGTAGCTCTGCACCAAACTCTCTGCATTAATTCTCTGTCTCCATTAATTCTCTAATTGAGTTGAGGAGACTAGAACTGTACACAAGAGTCCAGGTGCAGCCTCACCGAAGGACGAGAGATGACCGTTAGAGCAATCTCATACTTTGCCTGAAGAAGGGCAGAGAAGGGAAACTGATGCTATTTGCTAAAAAACCCGATAAACTCCAGCAGTTCTGAAGACATCTTTTGGAAGTCGTGCTACCTTATTGAAGTGCTACAAAGAGACCTATAAAACAGATCTCATCTGTTTTCATTCTGCTGCTTCTCATCAAACGCTTACTTTATCAGGTTGGCAAACCACAGGACATTTTCTATCTTATCTCTCATGATAAAGATTACAGGCATGGTATGAGTGAATGGCAGCTGAGAAGCTGCCCAAACGCTACCCAAGGAGCATCACAGCTCTGTAAATGAGCTCTTTCTTTTAATCATGATTTTCCTTTGTGCTAAAAAAGTAATTCAGTCTGTTTTACGTTAGCTAAACATAATGCAGTTAACTATCTTAACATAAAGGATATTTTCTAAGAAAAGAATCGTTCCGTAAGAGGAAACTCTCTAAAAAACCACTCTAAAGTGATAATTTATTACTTCCAAGTTGCATCTTGCAAATATCAGTCTAGTGGAACACTATGTACTTTTACAGGGATGAACTACTAAGGATATTATAGGTGTAGAATTTTTTTAGTTTATAAATACACCAAACAATTCCTAATGATATATTTAGAATAGCTTCTAAATATAAATAACCTGAAACATTCTTACTTATTTCCTTTGCTTTTTTTAAGTTGATGAAGAATTTTCTTACGTCTTGAGCTGCCTTAGGGGATTAAGAGCAAAATCAAACCAGAATCAAACACTTCTTCATGAAATGCAATGGGATTATTTAACCTATCATGAAAAGAGGTGGTGGCTACCAAACGAAGAGCACAGCCTACGCTGAATCTCGCCATGCAATAAAATGCAGGCTTTTGTAATGCCTGCCAAAGCCGTGTCTGGCAAACCCATGACAGCACTGATAAGGACGAAAGCATCTATTTCAACCTCTTTTGTCCAATACTGGGAAGCAGGAATAAAAACCAAGAAACAGCACTCATAAATTGTAAAAAGAAAATCTGATTTCATACTTGTGGGACTCCTTGGAAATCTTTCCAAGTTATTGGAAGTTTCCATGAGGGGACGCTTCTCTTACACCACATCAACGGATGACTGGGCATTTTATCTGTCGCGGTGTGTGTGGTGCTTAGAAAAATGTGCAATAAAAAACAGAGGAAGTTATTTTATATGGAAATGACTCACTGACATGGGACGCATTTGCCAACTAAATATCTTCACAAGGCCCCCGCCTGGTGGCCAGGTGGGAGAGTTTGTTCACCCAGGTAAGAGATGCAAAATGGGCAGTAGAGCTCGGTACAGAAGTGTGCTCAGTCCCAGGTCCTCTGGTAAAAGATGATTCAGCCAGAAGATGAGTTTGTACTACTCGACCTACCGGCAGATAACCCACTCCTCCACTGAAACACTCACCAGCCTGCCACAAGCACTGAAAGGAGATGGGTAATACTCTTCAACGGCCCGCTGCAGACAGAAGGAGGCAGCTTTCCTAAGCATCTAGATTGAGAAGGGTCACAAAGAGTTTTGTATTCCCAGTATCATCAGAGGAAGTCCTACAATGAGGTGGTTACCCTATTCCATCATCATTTGGAAGATGATCACCAAAGAAAATCCTATGTGTTCTGACAGCCAATAGACCTCATGGGCTACAGCCAGCGCATCTCAACTTCAGGGTAAAGCAAGCATCATCTGGGGGGGGGAAACCAGATTTATTGAGGCCTGGCAAACTAGGACCCAGGCCTTCACTCCAAAGGGTAAAAATAGGTTGGTGACACCCAAGTATTGGCTGAAGAGTCCCAGTCAAGGGATGATGAGCTGTTTTGTTTCATTAGTGAAGTAAGCAAGGGCGGTGTTATCTTTTCTTGTGAACTGGAGTTGTTGCAGAAACAAACACAACACAGCAATTCCAAATTCTTTAGAAAGTAGATTTGTTCCTACTAATTTCAAGGGGATTCATTTAAAAGCCTCTGTAACAGGCAGGTAATTTTAAGGTCATGTGTCAGGCAGCTCTGAGAAAGATAAGGAACGGCAACTCTTCTCACTTATTGCTGCAAAGACACAATTCTGTCAGCATCAACACTTCCTAAATTGCCAGCACTGGAGACTTTCTCTTCAAAGATGTTCAATTTGCCAGTTATCTTCATTTCCAACAATCTCTTTTTTTGATTAATTCTGTTGATTAATTTCCATCTGGAAAGCTCAGAAACAAGACTTACACATGTGAGGCAATGCAAATAAGGAGCCCAGCGAAGTGGCAAACTTTCCAAAAGGAAAGGACCTCTTGCAGCATTGGTTTTGCATTTGCTCCTGGCTCCGTGTCTTCTTCAAGACTTGCAAGGCTCTGTCTGAAACACACGGCGACTGTATGAATAAGATGTCTTCTAACACTGCAAAGAAAAGGGCTCTAGGCAGTGTCTGATCGGAGACTAGGTGTTTATTATACTAAAATAAATAGCATTGCCTAGGTTGCAAAGCTTCCAGCAAAAAGATGTTTTACCAATCCTCATGCTGAAGACGCTGCCCTCCTGTCAGACTGAATAAATGAATGGGATTAAAGCTGGTTTATTGCAGGAAGCAAACACAAGAAGAAATGCCAGGGAGAGGTTAACATTACTCAGTCTGTAACTGTTTGCTGGGATTGGAAATGAAAACTGCCACAAGGGAAAAGGACCTGGCAAGCAGAGAAGTACAGCTGCACTCAGCACTACATCCTCTCTCAATTGCTTAAGCTAATCTCTGTATTGTTTTCAATATTCAAGTAAGGATAGTAAGAAAGGGAACGAGTAGTAATAAAATATCAGGGAGGAGTTAGTTATACCAAGCTGTGTTTGCCTTGCACAACTTCAGCTGTGTTTCCAGGGATGTTCTGTCATTGCTTTATGGTTAAGCACACACAGCGGTGGCAAAGCTCTGTCTCATCTTTTATCCAGAAGAATTCTAGCACAATGTTCCAAAGGGGAAATAAAAAACTCCATTTCAAACACTGACACTGATTTTCACAGCATGTGCTTGACTCCTAATAGGTTTTTGAGTACCAACATTTTTCAAAAGGTTTGGTTTGGGGCTTTTTTGTTCTCAGAAAAACCCTTATCTGCCATAGTATCAGGTTATATGAAGCTGATCACAGAACCACAGAACGACTGAGGCTGGAAAAGCCCTCTGAGCTCATCCAGTCCAGCACAGGACCTAACACGATCATAGCAGACAGACCAGGGCACTAAGGGCCACAGCCAGGCTGTCCTTCAACACCTCCAGGGGTGGAGACTCCACCACTGCCCTGGACAGTGGATTCCAGAGTCTGATCACCCTGTCAGGGAGTTAGAGAGAGAAGGTCCCCCCTGAGTCTCCTCTTCTCCAGGCTAAACACACCCAGCTCCTTCAGCCTCATCTTATCAAACTCACCCTCCAGTCCCTTCCCCAGCCTAGTTGCTTGTCTGGACCTGATCCAGCCCCTCAAGTTCTTTCTTGAAAGGAGGGGCCCAGCACTGCCCCCAGCACTCAAGGGGAGGCCCAGTACAAGGGGATAATGATGTCCCTAGTCTTGCTGGCTGCATTATTGCTGATACAAGCCAGGATGCCATGGCTGAGCACCCTGCTGGCTCCTGTTCAGCCGGTTGTCAACCAGTACTGCCAAATCCCTGTCTGCCACTCATCCCCCAGTCTGTAGCTGCAGGGGGTTTATTGTGGCCAAAATGTAGGGGTCACCTGGCTGGCTCAGTTGGTAGAGCATGGGACTCTGAATTCCTGGGGTCATGAGTTCAAGCCCCATGTAGGACATCTTGAGACAGTACCATAGGCTTACCCTGCTCCAGCAGCGGGGGTTGGACTTAGATGATCTTTCATGGTCCCTTCCAACCTCTAACATTCTGTGATTCTGTGACCCTGCCCTTGGCTTTGTTAAATCTCATCCTGTTGGCTTCTGCCCACTGACCCAGCCTGTCCAGATCTCTCTGCAGCATCTTCCTCCCCTCCAGCTGATGGTCAGCATCAGTAAGGTTATCATAATCAGGTCACTGTAATCTGATGTTATCGCAGGTACAAACCTTGCTCATGCTGTCTAAGAGAAATAACCATGAGCTTCTTATTTTAGAAGTATTCCAGTCTTAAATTTGACATTTTGCAAACGGAATTACTAATACAATCCGAGTTCTCATGTTATCAAGTTCACAGAGGAGAAAACACAGGATTATGTACGTGCTGCTGATGAATCACTAATTCAACAAATTTCTTCCAGGAAATCTAAATAACCTCACAAAAGAAGTTTAGGAATAGTCCCTGGAAAACAGCAGTGCTCAAAAATCAAGCTATTAGACGATTAAAGTCTTTGATGAAGCGATGTGATACTGCCCTGACTCATTGCAAAAACAGCAGTGAAATCACAAAGAAAGCCCAAAGTAGGTCTTTCAGCAGCTGGCTGATGCAGAGCACTGTACATCATCCTGATTCAACAACTTTGGTCAGGATTACAAAAGTTCTGCTTCCCCTAATGAGGCCACATCTGGAGTACTGTGTCCAGTTCTGAGCTCCCCAGTTTGAGACAGGGAACTACTAGAGAGAGTCCAGTGGAGGGCAACAAAGATGACTGGGCTCCTGGAGCATCTCTTCTATGAGAAACATTGAGAGAGCTGGGACTGTTCAGACTGGAGAAGAGAAGGAGAGGAGTCTTGAGGGTGGCTGTAGGGAGGACTGTGCCAGACTGTTTGCAGTTGTGCCCTGTGACAGGACAAGGAGCACCAGGCACAAGCTGGGGCACAGGAAGTTTCATTTAGAAACAAACATTTCTTTACAGTGTGAGTCACAGAGCTCTGGAACAGACTGCCCAGAGAGACTGTGCATTCTGCCACCCTGGAGACATGGAAACCCCCGTGCAGCCCGTTGCACTGTGCCTTACGCAGCCCTGCTTTGGCAGAGGGCATTGGACTTCATCTCTGGATGTGCCCTCCAACTCTGACAGTTCTGTCCTGCTGAGGTAAGAAACATAATCATTCAGAAGAAAGTTTTCATTCAGTTTCAAATGAGGGGTTTTTGGTTTTGTTTTTGCTTTGAGTTTTTTAAGAATAAACTCCGACAAGAAAGCTGCTTTGGTCAGCTGCTACAACACACTGAGTTGCCTTAACTCTTGCAATCGTGCAAGGAAATCCAGTGAGTTCACCTCACAAAAGTAGGTGACAACCTTACCCACGTTGCCATGATTGAGCCCCCACACTGCTATGAGCTCCAAGTTACCAAAACTGTAGGTCTGTCCTCTCCAGCAAGTATTCCTGCTGAAGTATCCAAGACAGCATCTCCAGCTTCAGTGTGGGAAGCCCATGCTCCTATTTTTCCTGGTGCAAATTTAGATTCAAGAGAGACACACAAGATTAGAGGACAAATTGGATTGGAAGGAATTTCCAGAGCACATTTAATCCAGCCTTCTGCTGAAAAATTCCACCACAACATTAGGTTAAGCTACTTCAGCCCATACTCCAACTATGACCATCCATTTAACCTCTTCTCTCACAGGCTGATGTTCCATCAAGCTAATGCAGGGTCCTGCAGTTAGAGTAACTCCAGCTTCCACACTACTGTTCCTGAAAAGAGCAATGGAATCTCAGGTATGAAGGTAGCTAAAGCAGGCAGGAGGCATCAGCTCTGAGCTCTGAGGCAGCCCTGAACAGAGCTACCTAGAACCCAGGTTTCACACACCAGCAAACTTGGAGACTGAAATCTGTTTATGTTTCAGAGATACACAAAAGCCAGAACATTTGATGTTTAAGATGTTGCTTTCTGTGAATTCAGAGTTTTCCGCAAAACCTTGACGAGAAACTCATATTGAAGGGCTGGAGTGTGGCCAGAGAAGGGCAATGAGGCTGGGGAGAGGGCTGGCAAAGAGGCCCTCTGAAGAGAGGCTAAGGGAACAGGGGTTATCTAATGTAGAGAAGAGGATGCTGAGAGGACACCTTCTTGCTCTTTACAGCTACCTCAAAGGAGGTTGTAGCAAGGCTAATGCTGGTCTCTTCTCCCAAATTACTGAAGATAAGACAAGTTGCATCAGGGGAGGTTTAGACTGGATCTCAGGAGGAAGTTCTTTTCTGAGACAGTTGGTGGGAACTGGACCAGGCTGCCCAGGGTGGTGGTGGAGTCCCCATCCCTGGAGGTTTTTAAAAACTGAGTAGCTAGAGCACTTGAGGCCATGGTCTAGAAGATAGGGAGCTGTTGGGCTGAGGGCTGGACTCGATGATCCTGGAGGTCCTTTCCTGCCATGATGATTCTATGATGCAGGAACATTTTTTCCAGCAGACATGTCAGAATGATTAACTGCATTCTAGTAATTCTGTCTTTATGTCTCTACAGTGTCCCTGCAGCAGGATTGCTAGCTTTTGATGAACCAAGATCACTTATTTATCAAATAGTTGTATAAATATGAGAAAACCTGACTCAGTTACCAGCAAAACCAAATTTCAGTGCTACACTACTATAACTCTACTCCAAATGGTTCATAGGATGCATAGACTACTGGACCCAGAACATGCTAAATCTTATACCCAGTACTCCAACAGTACTTCTAGGCTTTACTATGTGATACAGACAGACAGGTAAAACAGGCTTCAAAGTACAAAACACTGAGCTTTCCTAGGTCATCAGCAACAGCAACTTTTGGAGAAGCACAGTACCTGAGAAAAAGTCAGGCTTAATATTTGTACATCAGAAGTCATCATTGTATGCTATCTTATGTTTATAGATGTTACAGTGATCGTCTACAAGGAGCTAAAAACCCTGAAAGAAAGCAAAAACAGCCTTCCAAAATGACTTAGAAGCAACGAAGCCAAGGCAACACAACAGTCAGGCTAACTCTCCCTCCAAAAGTAGGCATTCTTCTACTACAGCATCAAATCAGAGGAGAAAAACCACCTTAATGCAAGGTTATAGCTAACCAAGACACTGAAAACTATAATTCAGAGAATAGTGTCAAAGATTCTCACAGCACACACAAACCACAGCAAATTTATCTTCAGAAGAAACAACACAATCAAACAGACTTACAGCAGAATTTATAGTGTCCCTGCTATTCTTAGGCCACTTCTTGTATTACATCATGATTAATTGAATCACACGGTGTTGTTTCACTTTTGACCTGCAAATCTCTCCTCTCCCAGCTATAAGATTGATCTTCCAATTTGCAGGTTTAAGCAGTCATCCAAGCATCCACATGCTGACTCATATTCTTGGCAAGAAAAGATGTGAGGTTTGCAAATACTCTGACGTTAGTGTTTAGTCTCTTGGAGCAGCATTCCTTTCCCGACAGAAACAAGCACTGTGGGTTGATGCAGGAAGCCCCAGCAGTATTTGGGTCACTTGACTATGAAAAAGCTTCATAATTCTATTAGTTAAGGCTCCATTCTGAGGCTGACATTTGAGCATGAATTTACTGCAATAACTAATACTCTTCCCTAAGAAGAGACAATGTTATTGGAATTGAAAAGATGCTTCTGACACCCATGAATACAGTTGGAAACCAAAGGCCACACAGTTCAGGTTGCAGAGAACACTATTCATCTTCAAACACCCTCTTCTTCAAACTTCATCTTCAAACACACTCAAAGCCTGTTTCTGTTATGAAGTAAAACTTCTACATTGCCACAAATATTTTCACCTGCCAACTTTAAATAGTCACGGATCAGAATCTTAAGAATTTTGTGGGGTTTTTCCTCCCATAAATTGTTAAACATACAGTGAAGAGTACCAGTCTGCTTCTACACCACTTGAAACCTTGGATTCACAGCCTTCTTCACCAGGGGTCAAGTTTTCCAAGCAGTTCTCAGAAGCACACAAGCAATCAGCAGTAACTTGACTGAAAGATCAGAAAACACAGAATCACAGAACACTAGGGATTGGAAGGGACCTCAGAAGATCATCCAGTTCAATCTCCCTGCCATAACAGGATCACCTAGACCCAGCCGCACAGGAACGTGCCCAAGCAGGCTTTAAACTTCTCCAGAGAAGAAGACTCCATAACCCCCCAGGGCAGCCCCTTCCAGTGCTCTGTCACCCTCACTGGGAAGAAGTTCCTTCTCATATTGATGTGAAACCTCCTCTGTTCCAGCTCACACCTGTTGCCCCTTGTCCCACCACTGGATGCCACTGAGCAGAGCCTGGCTCTATCCTTCTGACACCTGCCCTTTTTTTTATCAGCATTAATGAGGTCACTCCTCAGTCTCCTTTTTTCCAAGCTCAAGGGACCCAGCTCCCTCAGCCTTTCCTCATCAGGGAGATGTTCCACTGCCTTCATCATCTTTGTGGCTCTGCACTGGACTCTCTCTCCAGCAGCTCTGTGTCCTTCTTGAACTGAGGGGCCCAGAACTAGACATAAAATTCCAGAGGTAGTCTCTCCAGGTCAGAGTAGAGAGGCAGGAAAACCTCTCTCAGTCTACTAACCACCTCCTTCTGATCCACCCCAGGATGCTGTTGGTTTCAATTCAAGTTGGAATTTTTATTTTTTTGGGTGTTTTTTACTGGTTTTGGGTTGGTTTTGTTTTTGTTGTTGTGTTCTTTTAATCCTTATCAGATTATTTCAGCACTATCAGGACTCTAGGAAAGCATGCTGACACAGATGCCTTCTGCTTCTGGACCCCTGAAGCCTCAGAGCAGGAAGTTTATTGTTTGTGTACAAAACTCTTACTAAACACTCTGTGACTCGCTGCCACACCTCCGCGTGAGAACAGCTTTACTGACCTTGCATGAAATTCTCTCATACTGGTCAAAGAAGGGTTTTCCTTACAATCCAGCCCACAATTGCTTTGACTCTGCTTTTCCAAACACTGTCCAAGTAATGTGACCCTCTGCAAACCACAAATGGGATGATTCCCTTCCCTTGTCAAAGGAGCAGGGAATTGGGATAAGATTGGGAATGTGATACTAGGGCAGATCAGAGAGCAGGGCAGCAAAGGGTTATTCCCTTTGATGTTCCGCACCACCTCATTTCAAAGGAGAGGGAGGAGTCAAGTTTTAAAGGTTCCCCAAAGGAAAATTATATCAGTGCAGGCGACTGACAAAGCTGCTGCTCTGCAGATGAGCAACAAGA
The DNA here is from genome assembly GCA_013400115.1 of Rhinopomastus cyanomelas. Taxonomy (NCBI): domain Eukaryota; kingdom Metazoa; phylum Chordata; class Aves; order Bucerotiformes; family Rhinopomastidae; genus Rhinopomastus; species Rhinopomastus cyanomelas. The sequence continues at coordinate 609,375 of VXBP01008202.1, forward strand.
CTGAAAGTTGAGTCTTCCAATAGAAAGCCACTATTAATAGTCATCCCAGCTGCTTATTTCCCAGCTTGCCCCAGAGCCTGCAAGTAGCTACTTCTTTGCATCACTGCTGCCCTGTTAGGTTTTCAATTTACTGTCGTAACACTTGATGATGTTTCTACACTTTTGTCTGATACTCATACCTTAGGATTACTATGATAGAAGAAATACTTGGTTAAGGCACCATTAGTCTGATTTCCTAACTAGTTATCAGGTGTAGCTGCTTGTCCTCACCTGCCAGTCCGCACATCATTGCCCACTCCAGACCACCGTGTATTTAGTACTCAGGCAGGACACCCGTATCCTCTCAGCCTTCAGCAGTAAACACAGGACTGTAACCAATGTCCCAAATCATTAAGAGACAGTCGTGAGTGTATTTGTTTGCAGGATAAAGCACTGCCCAGTCCAGCCATTTCCTTTGCATGGATGAGACCCAGCAGATTTCATATGCTTTCTGTTAGACACTGGAAGGGGTACTGCCCTCGTACCCTAGTCTGTAGGAGTTTTCCAAGTTAGGACACCAAGCACCAGTCACAGCATTCCACAGTGTGTAATACTATAATGACACCACCAAGCTGTCACCAAAGTGAAGTCCAACATTTGACAGTAACCAAACTGTCTGACAGGTACTTTCAGGCAGATACCATGTTCTAGCTTGTTTCTTACCAAGAGAACAGTGTGTGCTTGTGTTTTAGCTAATTAGGGCACCATCAAAGCTTATCGCTTTTCCTAAGCCCCTGGAACTGCCTACTTTGAAACTGAAGACATCAGCAATCACAATTTAAAGGACTTATTTATCCCGAGGCTACTGCCTTTCACAGACATAAGGCCTTTCCTAGTGTCTGTACCGCAGATACATGTCACTTCTTTTTTCTCAGCAGATTATAATGAAGTCTAACTAATCTGATGGCCCTACTGAGCTCTTATAAATCTAATGAGGAGAGATTGAAAGAGTTGGGGCTGCTTAGTCTGAGGAAGAGGAGGCTTAGGGGAGACCTCATCGCTCTCTACAGCTATCTGAAAGGACATCGTAGAGATGTTGATGTTGGTCTCCTCTCACAGGTCATTAGCGACAGAATCAGAATGAATGGCTTCAAGTTTCAACAAGGCAGGTTTAAACTGGACAATAGGAAGAAATTCTTCACAGAGAGAGTGGTCAAGCACTGGAATGGGCTGCCCAAGATGGTGGTTGAGTCCCCACCCCTGGATGTGTTTAAAAGTCACTTAGATGTAGTGTTGGGGGATCTGTTTTAGGGGTGAACTTGTAGAGTTGATGCTTGGACTTGATGATGCCAAGGGTCTTTTCCAGCTTGAATGATTCTGTGATTCTAACGTATTTCAGCCTGTGTTCCCTGCCTTCTTGTTGTGTTACAAGAAAGGCAAGGACAGGGAAAGCAAGCTGTCAGGGAAAGTAGATGAAGAGCAACAATTTGCAGGTGAGTGTTAACACTTCTTGCTGAGTTTTAAAGTTACTTAAGCTGCTGAGTTTTGGCCAAACTGTCCCTACTAGAGAAAGCATCAAATGATGCCGGGGATCCTGAGTATGAGACCACAGGACAAGAACGAGACTTGTCAATCAGAAGGTGTCTTAAATATGTCTATAAGTTCTCCAGTGAGAATTTCTGTACTAAGATCAGGCATCTTTGGCAGGGGGGAAGCTTCAGTTCTATGCTGCATTTTAACAGCTAGCAAGCACTTGGAAACCCTAAACCAGTCCATTTTAGACAAAGTGCCCATTAAATATGTTTTGCATTAAGACAATCACCAAAAGCAAAAGATAACAGATACAAAGATATACAAATAGGAGATATTTCTTTTCTACTCTGATAAGAACAGGAGATCTCAAGCACAACAATAAGTCTTTGGGACCAAATTCAACAGTAATTGCTATTATTAAGCCCACTGTAGCTTAAATAAAAGGATTTGATTTTCCCTTTTATTTTGATATATTTTCATTTCAGGTCTCTTAAAAGTTAATAGCCTGTACAGCGTTCACAGAAAACTCGTAAAATGCTTTTGCTCCTACAGGTTTGTCAGGATTTTTTCAGTGTCTTTCCAATACCTGTGCATCTGATACACTTGTCAGGAAAAACAATAATAATTAAGTGGCACTCAACACCACAGCCAAGGAATCTAGGCTCTTGAACACTTGGTGACAGAAGAATACTTGGAAATCAGAGAAGTGGTGGAATTACTTAAACACCAAGTATTGACTTCAATCATGGGGGGAAAAAGGCCAAAAATAAACCACATCAGAAGCAAGAAAACAATCAAAAGTGCAGCAAGCAGCTAGAAAATATCCCTAATGCAAGCTGCAAGCTAGTCCAGCATTTTGCTAGCAGTGTGTGAAATTGCTAATCCCAAGTCCTGTCTTTCTCTAGTTCTCTAGCATGAGAAAACTATGCAAAGACATCTGCATTTGTAGGCCTCCTCCATTAATAACCATATGGTCACCACATGGGACAGAGATGATTTTGTACAGTTGGTCTTCCCACTTTGTTAATTTATTGTAAAACAAAATTACTTAGATAAACAGACATTCTGAATCTTTTTCATTTGCTTTCTCCAAACACCAGATCTGGTTCTAGGTACTCTGCAGAAATTCGGAACACTCATGCTAAACTTCTGACAACAGCTTGAACAGGGTGTGCCCCTGGGTGGAGGCAATCTCATGCATGAATACAGACTGGGAGGAAAAAGGATGTAGGGCAGCCCTGAGGAGATGACTTGGGGGTGCTGGTGGAGCAGAAGCTGAACAGGAGCCATCAGTGTGCACTAGCAGCCCAGAAACCCAACAATGTCCTGCGCTGCATCAAAAGAAGCAGCGACAGTCAGTCAAGGGAGGTGACTGGAAACGACCTTAACGATCATCTAGTTCCAGCCCCGCTGCAGAGGGCAGGGACACCTTCAACTACAGCAGGGTACACAGGACCCCAGCCAACCTGGCCTTCAATACTTCCATGGATGGAGCAGCCACAACTGCCTTAGGCAACCTGTTCCAGTATCTCTTCACTGTCACAGGAAAGAATTTCTTGCTAATGCCTACCCTTACTTATTGTCACAGTCGTACAGCCTTCCTGAGCCGGCACTAAATTAAGCATTTATCTATTAAGGCTCATACTTTGTCCCGTGTTTTCTTTCTATTTAGTTTCTAAAGAGTCAACAGCTACTTATCTTGAAATTAGTTGTAATCTACATATTTGAATGTATTTGCCTAGCTAACTACTGAACAGTCATGAGCTGCCTCCAGTTAAAGCAGCCACTTCCAGAGAAAATTACATCAACAGTAATGAGAGAGAAAAAAATCACCTTCCCTAAAAACCTACAGGCTGTGTGGTTGCATTGGGGTTTTCTACAAAATAAATGTATACTTTAAAATAAGAACATTAAGCATTTTTTACTTTATACCCCTTAGGGTTGTACTTCACATCTCATTATCTCATTGTTCTTCACAGGGTTTTATAGTCGTTGGTAAAACTTCTCCCAGAGAGCCAAGTGTTTTCATATTCTTTCCTTTCTTCCCCCGCTGTGTCTCTGAGTATTCCAAGTACAAAAGGATTTTTAACTCTCCCCTAAGATTTCTCCTCTAAGTGCACCTGTTAAAAAGGAGTTCTCAGACTGGCTTGGAGAGTTAACTGCAAAGATAGAAACAGGCAAAGTCAGTGAGATTCCTTTTACCAAGTTTAGATAGTTTTGTCCTGCTCTGGCAGGGGGGTTGGACTCGATGATCTCTTGGGTCCCTTCCAACCCCTAACATCCTATGATCCTATGAAGTCAGATATTAAAACAGAAGAAATCTCCATTTTTCCCCTTTAAAAAAAAACTCTCAGAAAAAAGGAGCTATTTCTCTTTTAGCTGGGTGTGCTGCCTGCATTTAGAGACTTAAGTAGCATCTTCAACACAGAGTTATCATTGCTTGCAGAGTTTGTGTGCTTTCTGCGCTTCTGAAGTCACGCAGAATCACAGAACATCAGGGACTAGAAGCAACCTCGAAAGATCCAATCCAATCCAACCCCCAGCCCTGTCCAGTATAACTAAAATATAGCAAGTAATAAGAGAAATGATACAAATTAAAAGGTCAATATTTGACTTGTTTTCTAATCTCCAGCCTAGAGAATGTAAAGGAGAAGGTGAATTAGAGAAAGTTAGACCAAACCACACAGCTACCTTCATCTAAAAGCATTGTGGTCTCAATTTATAACAGCCCTCAATTTTCTCAGCAAAGGAAATGCAAAAATCAGATAGAATCATAGAATGTTCTAGGCTGCAAGGGACTTCTGGGGTCATGTAGTCCAACCACCCTGCACAGGGACAACTCTACCTAGGTCAGGCTGGTCAGAGCCTCATCAAACCTGACCTTAAACGACCCCGCCACCCTCCCAGGCAGCCCATTCCAGTGATCAGCCACGGTGATATTCTGCCCCACCTCAGTCAGAAAAACAGCAACAGCAGTCATAAGCCACCTTTACGTGAAGAAAACGCATTACTCGATCGACATAAAGTATTTGCATCCAGTTCTCACATCAGGCAAGTGCACAGCACACAAATGAAAAAGGACTTGCTTTCAACCACAAACCAGTCGTATTTGCTAATATCCCTTAAAATTTGTGTAATTAGAACCGATACTAAGGCAAAAATTAAACAAGCCCTCAAATTTCCTAGCTCTTTCAGCCAAAACAAGTTCCCCCAACAAAAGCTGTGGATAAGCACTGCCAACACCTATGCTTTCAGCAAGCAAAGGTCCTACCCAAGACTTCTTACTCCACTTGATCAGTTCCTTTGTGCAAATAAATCCAGGTACAGTTCTACGTGTGGAACCAATCCTTAACATATAATGCAGCATGAATTTAGGACTTCAGTGACTTCCTATTGGCTGAAATGTAATTCTTTTAGTAAAGCAATGTAATGAGTTTTAACACAAACAAAAGTAGACTCCTTCACTTGGGAAGGAATAACAAGAGGCATCAATACAGGTTTGGTAGTGACCAGCTAGAGAGCACCCCTGGAGAGAGGGATCTGGGAGTTGTTGTGGATAACAAACTAAAAATGGATCAGAAATGGGCCCCAGTGGTCAAGAAGCCAAACAAAGTGTTTGGATGGATCAAGAGGAGGATGTCTAGCAAATCAAGGGAGGAGGTTTTAGCCCTTTATTCTGCTTTAATAAGGCTGCACCTGAAATCCTGTGTACAGTTTTGGTTTCCTCAACTCAAGAGGGATAGAGAATTAATTGACAGAGTTCAACGCAGAGCTACTAGGATGACTATAAGTCAGGAACAACTGCCTTATGAAGACAGTGTGTTAGTTTGGACAAAGAAGGCTCTGAGGGGATTTAATCCCTGTCTATAAATCCATGAGGGCTGGGTGCCAAGCAGAAGGGAATCCCTTTTTCAATGGCACCAGACAGGACAAGGAGTAACAGATGCCAGCTTGAACACAGGGAGTTTCACCTCAATCTGAAGAGAAACTTCTTTCCAGTCAGGGTTATTAACTACTGGAAAGGATTGCCCAAGGAGGCTGTGGAGTCCTCTCCACTGGAGATGTTTCAGCCCCAGCTGGATGTGGTTTTGTGGAGCTGATTGAGGCTTTTTAGGCGGTTCTGCGTGTTAGTGATTTGTATCCTGCTTGACTGGGAGGGTTGGACCCAATGGCCTTTGAAGGCCCCTTCCAACCCTAACAGACTGTGTAAACTTAGGCCAAATGCACAACAGGCCTACTGAGTAAACCTTAGTGTCAGGACAGCTTTTGTTTTCTACATTTGTGTTGGAAGTCTACAAGCTATTATTCCACAAGGTTAATACTCAGTGCAAGGGCACAAGTTTCAATTTTTAAGGAAGATGAACTACAAGCAGCAGAGGAAATGAATGGGTAAACAATTTCAGCTGTGCATCTGAGATTATCTATCAGCTGAACTCACCAGGTTAGGGAGCAACCTAGTAATGTCCCTGATCTGGGCTCCAGGTAAACTGCAGACTTGCCTATGATGAGGGTCAGCTCTTCATATTGGGCCCTCAGTCCCTTTCAGGAGTGAGTCTCCAATAACTAGGACCCTTCTTATCTTTGTGGAGGAGGTCATCATATTACTAGGAGACTTCCTGGATTTGTGTCACCTTGCCAGGACCTTCAGTATGGGTTCTCTATCCCCTATATCCTTATTAGACAGGCTATCTTCCAATAGGGTCTTGGATCTATTACTCAGTAACTGGGGACATGAGGCAGGCAAGAGTGGTACTTGCCTTCTGCCATGCCCCAGCACTTGGCTCCACTCACCCCTTCTACTTGGGCTCTTATTTAGCCATTGCCCAGACTGCTGAGCCTGGCTCCACCAGTCTACCTCTATTGCAGACTCTCTAATTCTCCTGAGCCTTTCTAGTTCAGCTTGGAGCTTTTCAACCTCATCTTGCAACTGTGCCACCCAGTCAAGCAGATAATCCACCTTCTCGCACCGTATGCAGCCACGAAAACATAAAATAGTGTTACAGTCTTGGCAGCCTGTCACCTGCACAGCCTCATCTTGTTGAGGGACTTCTGTTTGGGTTCCCACATCCATGTACAGTGGTTGTCCTCTGCTGCCACGTTGTTACCATTATTTTTTGGGGGGGGTTTTGGCCCCCAGCAGCTGAAGTGGCTAAAGCAGCTAGTGCTCTCGTTGCTGTGTGCAGTCTGAGCGTGACTTCCAGTTTCGCCTCCCTTAAAGGTTCTGGCTCCACACCCCCCTGCCGTGTTTGACCGGCTTCTCCTGCGAGAGTACCCAAACCTCAGTGGCTGCCTTCCCTTCTCCCCTGATCTTTCCCATTCAGGGAAGCCCAGATCACCCAGAAACCTCAATAGAATAGTGTTTGGGGACCAGCACTCTTGCTGCTGTGTGCAAGGTCATCCCACTTACTCCTGTTCCATCCTTCTGGCCAAAAAATTATTAACCTTGTGTTGTAATTAGCTTCTTCTTATGTTCTTGATGTGAATCTCTATTTTGAGGACCAGAGTTCTACTGGGCACTTAATCTGGTCCTCAAACTCAGGCACAGAGGAGATGCTCTTGCACAGATCCTCTTACACAGCTGGATGCTGCCTCTGTGTAGCCTGACCTCACACCTGTTTGCAAGAAGGGTGCAAGATCAGACTGTGGCTTTCAGGCAAAGACAGAAGGGTTTTTTTCATCTGTTGATTTACAGATCCCTAGCAATTCTGATCATGTGAAATATAAACTTACTGGGCATTTCAAATTAATAGATCAAGAGCATTTAAGTTTTCCTTCTGTAGCCCTTTTCACTTGATTCTAAGACCCCCTAAATGGATGATCATCCTCTTACCTGCACTATCACAACAGAAACTTGTGTTCCTCACCCACCGGCAGCAGCGTATGTTTAGAAATGAATTCGCTGTTGGCACTGGGGTCTGTAAACCTTAAAGCTGCTGGACTGAAGCCCAGTAGGGCATCCACACATCATTCTCCCTCATCTGAACAATTAATGAAGCTGCCAAATGTGAGCATCACAGAACTCACTCAGGATGTCAAGGAAATGCTAAGCATAGTTATTTTTGTCATTCAAACAGCTCCAAGCAATCTGTGCTATTGCTGTGCAGAGAGAGTCCTGCATAGCTGTGAGATAACGTTATCAGACTTCAGCTAGCAATGATCATCTCTCTATCTGTTTATCAACAGACAGACACCTTAGTGATTAATTATTTCTTTTATTACATGCCTTTTGATGTCTAATCTCTTCTCAGCACATTAATTGGTGTCTTTTAGGGGGTCTTCAAGTAATTTGTGCACTTTAGAAATCCTTCAAAAAATTGCTTCCAACAAAAACTTCTGAGGACTTCCCCCTAAATGTTAGCAGTTCTTAGATACCAGAACAAAGAACTTTCTGGTAATCTTTTATTTCAACTCTGAATGGGAAACATATCAAAACTAATTAATTTTAAAGCGTTAACATATGATTTAATATGGATGTGGAATGAGATACAGTGAAGCTATAGAAAAATGGACATATTTCTGACTTTAAAAAGCAGATCTTACACTTTTTCTCCTGAAGTCTACATCAGTTTTATGTCTGAGTTACTAAGATAAGTCTTTGTTCCAAAAGCAATGAGATATGACTTATTTTTAGATCAATCTTAGGGTCTGCAAACCTACATTAAAAAGTGTTTAGTTGAGATGTTCAAGCTTTGTGAAACAACCAAAGCCTTTAAGTACCATGACATAGCACAGCTTCCTTGTGATATTGTCTGCCCATCACAGTGATCCTAAGTACGCCACTACACACCCTTACACCAGGATGATAAAACACGTAACTTAGGCAAAAGACAAAAACGTTACTTGATCTTGGGTATGATAACATCCTCAAAAAACTCTCAACAACTGTGGACAAATAATTTGTAACCATTTTATACAGCTCTTATAGGCTTTATAAAATAAAATCTCTGGCATTTGTGAATCATAGAATGACTGAGGCTGGAAGAGCCCTCTGAGATCATCCAGTCCAGCCCAGGACCTAATATCACCACAGATCAGTGGCACTAAGGGCCACAGCCAGGTTGTCCGTCAACACCTCCAGGGATGGGGACTCCACCACTGCCCTGGGAAGTCCATGCCAGGGTCTGATCCCCCTTTCCATGAGGAAGGGCTTCCTAACAGCCAACCTAACACTCCCCTGGCACTTTCAGGCCGTGCCCTCTTATCCTGGCACTGGTTGCCTGGGCGAAGAGCCTGACCCCCACCTGACTACAGCCTCCCTTCAGGGAGTTGGAGAGAGGGTGAAGGTCCCTGCAAGTCTCTTCTTCTCCAGCTAAACACCCCCAGCTCCCTCAGCCTTGCCTCATCACTCTCTCCCTCCAGTCCCTTTTGCAGTCTCATTGCTCCCCTGGACCCGCTCCAGCCCCTCAATCACTTTCATGAAGTGAAGGGCCCAGCACTGCCCCCAGCACTCAATGGGAGGCCTTCCCAGTGCCCAGGACAGAGTGAGAATGATGTCCCTAGTCCTGCTGGCTACACTATTGCTGATAGAAGCCAGGATGCAATGAATGGGTGGTAACTGATAGAACATTGAAACACTTGCCTTTTGATTTCTCACTAGTTCAATCTATTTTACTTGGCAACAAGCTATTTTCCCCAAGATAAGTCTCTCTTACCCACAACAACAGCTGATAAGCAATCTCTCTGAGCTTTGTCATCCTCTTTTCCCTTCTGCATTCTGCTAAGAACAGGAGGATCTGAAAGGATGAGTGAGTGACTGGGCGGGAGTTTTGCTGTTAGTTAAGGTTAATCCGCCACAGTAGGAACGGATGCCACTGAGCAGAGCCTGGCTCCATCCTCCTGACACCCGCCCTTTCCACATTTTTAAAGATTAATGAGGTCACCCCTCGGTCTCCATTTTTCTCAAGTAGTGAGAGGACAAGGGGAAAGAGGTCCAGACTTGAAGAGGGGAGATTGAGGCTGGACATGAGGAACAAATTCTTTGCTGTGATGATGGTGACATGCTGGAACAAGTTGGCCAACGCAGCTGTGGCTACCCCATCAGTGGAAGTGTTGAAGGGCAGGTTGGCTGGGACCCTGAGTAACCTACTCTAGTGAGGTGTCCCTGCCTGTGCAGGGGGGTTGGAACTAGATGATCTTAAAGGTCCCTTCCAACCCTGGACATTCTAGGAATCTATGATTAAAAAGTCTGAAAATCTCTAGAAGTTTCTTTTCTTGGGACAACAGCAAAAGCAGTTACCAGCATTTGCCTGAAGCAATTTACAAAAATAACCAACAGCTTTGCCTGAAGAAATGGAACAGACAAAATCTGTCATGTTATTGTATTTTAAATACTTAGGCAAAACTGAATGCCACTAAATCTTGTACAAGATCTGGACATGATCCTAGATTCTAAGTGGCTATCCTTGAGTAGAGGGGTTGGACCTGGGTGACTTCCAGAAGTCCCTTCTGATCCCAACCTTTCCATGAGGCAGAAGGCTAAACTAGCCTGTGACTGACCATGCAGATTTTCTAACGTGCAAACACAGACACATGCTGCACAAGGCATTTATCCAAGCTTGATGGAAGCACACAGCAATCTCATCGAGATACAGCACCAGCAGTTTTCAAATAGTCACATTAGAAAGGGAATAAAAAGTAAATAAGAAAGCTTTGTCTTCTGTCTAACCATGTTTCAATGTGTTCAGCTCCTTCAAAGGTTCTGATGTCTAATATCGGGAGCTGTAGTGATGCAGTAGATGCTGTTCAAATTAATATATTTGATGGTTTTTCCTCATCTCTCCCTTGTACACCCAGTATATCATATCAAGAACCACCTAAATATAAGATTGGTCAGAAGTCACCAGCAGAGACCTAGATAACATGACTCTGTAAAACAGCTTTCTTTTAAGACTTATAGAGAAGTCACAAGATCAAAAGATCAGCTTAATTGTAATGCCAAACACAATTAGAGACATATCGATGTGAGGCAAGCACACAACACTGTGGGTTTTTATATAGCTAGCTCACACTTCTGCAGCCCTGGAACAACTCTTCCTGCCCTCTGTGTTAACAAGGCTATTTTTGTTCTTGCATTCACCATCTATAAGATAGGTGTAACATGTGAAAACCCAGCTTGCACGCTGTGCCCTCAGCCAATTCTTCACCACAAAAGTTTCTCCTAAAATGTTAAGGTCTTGATCCAAATCCTTTGAGTGCTTTGCACAAAAGCGATTAGAAACTCAACAGTTATTCAAGACAGGAGTTACATGGGAGGGTAGGAAGTCCCTAAATAATCAGAAGGCCTCCGCTGCCAGTGCACATATTTGAACGCAGACTACTCATTAGAGAATAACGTGAATCCTAAGAAAGGATCCAGTAAACCTCGGATTTCAGAATCAGTAGCGCGGCGTTCTGTTACATCAGAAGCCATTTCAACACATCCTTCCTGTAAGTTAACTTCAATAAATTAATCACCTATTTCAGAGCAACAACAGTGCTAGAAGCATCTGGAGACAACCATTGGGAAGGAACAACTTCCTCTACCTAGACTGAAACCAAATCCCAGAGATGAGGTTCACAACAATGGACTGAGGCCAAACATTTGGAGGTGTCAGAGCAGATGAAATGCTTCCTTGCATAGATAGGATGGCACCACTGAGGAACAAAGAGCCCTCAAGGCAGCACTTGTGAACTGAACTGTACGCATTAGGGTAAGTACCAGCAATTGGAATCCAGGATTAGCACTGCAATTGAGGACTGATTTTTACCTCTGTGTAATTCCAGGACTGAAGGACACCTGAATCCAGCCTGGTACCCATTGCATGGACTCGAAGTGGCAGATCAAAACTTTCTGATCCAGGCAAAAGAATAACCAAACCAGGCTGTACCCTCCCAGGACTATTTGATGAAGTGTTAAAAACATAAAACCACAGAAGAGTCAGGTGTTCTCTGTAAGTCACCCAGTTCTAACCCCTGTCCAAACTAGGGTCAAGTATCAAAGTTCAATGTTTTCACAAGGCAAGTTGTGGTGATGCTACAGCAGCTAAAAGACATTTCTGCATGGTGTGTTTTTCAGGGAGAGTCAGAAAACATCTCTAGATGCAGATAAATTTCACAAAAGCATAGTGTTAGTGGTGATTGGCACAAAAAGGGAAACAGAGGAAGGAGAACTGCTAGAGCAATCTTAATTCAAGTCCATAGTTTAAAGGAGTTGAGAGCATCAGGAACAAAACTCTTCTTGCCATGCAGTCCCACGGTTTGGGACACTTACATAACAGCATCCTGCGGGAGCGTGGTGCAGCACAAGTAATTGGCAAGAATTGTTTTATCTGCCCATCTGCTGCCAATATTCTGGGCTTTCAGGCTGTAGTGAATGATGGCATTCTTAAAGGCCTACATCTTCAGTGGATAACACTAGTCCCTGTCTCTGCACTGAGCTGGAATGTTCCCTTACTTATACTTCTCAGGAAGCCCTGTAGGATTAACTGTTTAATGTACCTGTACATTGCACTGGCAGAGCTATTCAGACTTGATCCTACACAAGCAAAACAGTGGCAGAAGTACATTTGCCCTTGATACAAATTAGGAAAAGCAATGGGACTGCTCTGCAGGGCTGTACTTTAAAGCTCTGATCTATCCACAGGCTGCTGTGATCGGTATTTCCTTGGTTCTAGTTGCCTGCCCCAAGTCTGCAGGGAAAAGCCAGAGTCACCGATCACCACCAGGTTTCACACACAATGAACAGGAGGCACCAATTTTGGAACACATCCTTAAATTACTTCCTAGGGAGTCTGTGATGATCAGCACTGAAGTTTAGAACGTTTTAAGAAGCAGAGGATTAACACATCAGGTTTCAGATTTGAGAGTCACTGGAAATAACTCATCAACAGAAAATCTGCTTCAGTCCTGTACCTCTCCCTTATAGCCTCCACCCTTACCCCTCCTCCTTTTTTTTTTGTAATGCAGAATAAACAAGATCATTTGTTTTAATTAAGATGTAGTGCGAGCAAGGTAAAGGGCATTTACCTCAAACAGGGCATTTCACTTTGTGCCAGCACTGTAATATGAGCCAGCTGCACAAAAAAGGATGCTAAGGAAGGAAACACAACAAAAAAAGTCAGAGAAATTTATATTAAATACTAAACTATTTCCTCTCTAGCAAACTAAGGGTAAACGCAAATTAAATTCATTCTGAGTTAGCCAGGTGCCAAATATCCTTCATGATTTTACCTTTTCTCACTGCAAAATTTCACTGTTTTGGAACTTTGAAGGAAGTAGGCTTTGCTTCACGAATGAACTTCCTATCTGAAAAAAACCCCTGAAAGTTTTAAAAACTTTCCTATTTTAAAACAAAATAGCAAAGCAGCATCTTTTTCATGTTTATTTTCTAGTAGCTCTGCTTTTATCACATGTACCCTCACAGCTACCTATTGAATGAAGCATGCAGTCAGTGATCTCATCTTTCCCCTAAGAGCCATTACCAGGACACAGAGGTCACTTCCTGACTGGAATTTCCTGATCTATCTTCTTGATAAAATCATCTTGTTATATTGAGCCAAATAAAAACTATGGAGCTCCATCAATTTCAGAGTTTTCTCTTAGGAGTTCAAGTCTAATGTCTGTTGCTGTAACTGTCACATAGCTAACAACCCTTTCTCCACATAAGGTGCTGCATTTTGTACAAGTGCTTCTCTTCTCCAATCTCTCATCTCTCTCCTGTTAACAATTCTAACATTCTTCTAATACACAGTGCTGCACAGCTATCTTACACCATTTACAGAGTTTATTATCCTCTTGATATTTCCCCACAGCTCTCTTCTGCCCTGGTTCTGGTCAAAGTTCCCATGGCTCTTTTGCAGAGCATGGACAGTTTGGGGTTTTGTTCCAACAACAACTTAATTAAAACCTCCCAGTTAATAGCCACACTCTTTCTGTGGGTACCAGCCAGTTGTAACTTCCCACTTCACTGTGCGTAATGGCTGTGCTGATCCACCATCTGGGGCAACCAGAACCTCCTCTGTTCCAGCTCACTCTGTTCCACCTTGTCCTGCCACTGGATGCCACTGAGAAGAGCCTGGCTCTATCCTCCTGACACCCACCCTTCACATAGTTATAAACATTAATGAGGTCACCTCTCAGCCTCCTTTTTTTCCAAGCTTAAGAGACCCAGCTCCCTCAGCCTTTCCTCATCAGGGAGATGTTCCACTCCCTTCATCATCTTTGTGGCTCTGCACTGGACTTTCCCCAGCAGTTCTATGTTCTTCTGGAACTAAGGGGTTCAGAACTGGACACAGTATTCCAGATGTGGTCTCACTAGGGCAAAATAGAAAGGGAGGAGAACTTCTCTCGATCTGCTAACCACTCCCCTTCTAATCCACCCCAGGATGCCATTTGGCTTCCTGGCCACAAGTGCCCATTGCTGGCTCCTGGCCATCCTGCTGGCCACCAGTACTCCCAGGTCCCTTTCTCCTATACTGCTCTCCAACAGGTCAGTCCCCAGGTGCCTGGGGTTTTTCCTGCCCAGATCAATGATTATAGTGCAAACATACCTGGATGTGCCAGCATTCAGTATCAATTTAAACTGAATTTAACTTATTTTTGTTTCTTCATTTGGGGATGACCAGAAGAACACACGGTGATTCCTAGCTTATTTCTAAAATACTTTAACTTGAAGTAGAGGCAGAATCAAAACTTTCAGAGTTTAAATACTGAAATGGTTCCAATAATTTAATTGAACACTAGCATTAATTTTTCATATTTTAATATTCATGTCATTAATTATGAGTCCAAGGCCACTGTTGAGTTTAACAGATCTGCAAAGACTCACCCTCCCTCACTCTACTCCACTCTGGTTTAGAAAAAGAACCGAGTGTTGCCTTAGAGAAACACGGGGCTAAAGCAACCTTTCAGAATGCAGCATGAAAGCACCAGAGCACTGCTGTGCCACCTGTTGCAAGGCTGAACACTGACATTCACTTCTCTGTGATGAGGCAAAGACATGAAAGGTTATTTAAAGTCCATTCTCCTCCCTGCGCCCCCCATATCTGATCTCTTCAACAACCCTGAATTTGGTAAGAAAAGTCCACTTCATGTCACAGCACAGGCGAGGAGCAGCGTCCTACCAGTCCTGAGGACATTCACTGCTGTGCACAGGACACAAAACCCAAGTCACTGCCTCTACAGCTCTGAGCTCTATTTTCCAGTCTGGCTCAGCTAAGCAAGCGACACGCACACGGCTTTCAGACAGCTGCAGCTTGCTCATCCTCCCTGGCAGCAGAAACGAGAATGAGAGTCTAGTCGCGGATGTCCGAGGGAGAAGCGGTAGGGAAGTACATTGCAAGAGTGTCAATGGAGTCACTCGGAGCTCCCAGCAATCCGTTGACTCCCAGCAGATCAGACCCAAGCTGCAAGGGTTAACCAGCAAGGTTTGCTCAAGCACGGAAGGGGAGCCAGCAGAGACCGTCAGCCCTAAGGAAAATGTAAACGCGGAGCGATGGGCAGTTGGTCCCAATGACTGAACTGGACACTCTCCCGAGCCAGCTCAGCGATCACAATGCCTGTGATGGCCACGGGAAGGGAATGCAGGATCATGTCATTCTCTTTCTAGGCGCTGTAATGCTTCCTCCTTCAGTGTGCAGCCTCCAAGACATAAAGAGAGCGAGAAGGGCTATTAGCTCTTGATAGCCCTGCAGTGGGAGGAATTCAAAGGAAACGGCTCTGTGGAAACACTTTTGTTCCCCGAAGAAACAGCCTCCTGTGACTCAGCCCGGGAATAACACCAGTCTTTTCTTCTCCACTGATATTTTAAGATCCCCTTTTTGTTTGCGCATTTCCAAGTGGAGCATCCGCTAGGATAAATGCACGATTTTAATCAGGTAAGTGCCAGGGGCCAGCACATAACAAAAGGGTGAGAAAGAAGAAAGGAAACAAGCAGCTTCAAACCTCACAAAACGGACCTTGATTGCTTAAGGACCGGCGAAGTTGCCCTTTGCTCTTGGGAGAAAGCCCAGCATTCCCACATACCCCGTTTTACAATTCCTTTCTCCTTTCCTAAGGGTCTCAGAGACTTACACCTTTAGCCAACCTTCCTTGCTGCAAATCTCTTAAAATTATAATTAGATAATACTCCAGAGTGCGAGAGAACACTTTTTCAGAAGAATTTCTAAGAGTTTAGCTGAAATTTTGTGAAGCTGAGATTTGCTAAAGTAACAAAGACCTAAAGATTTTATTATCTCCCCAAGTATAGATCCTGTTTCACCAACAACTACTTTTTAGGAACCACGGAACAAAATGCACGTACATTCATAGTCCTGTATTTGACTTTCTGTCAGATAAGACTCCAGGGTTACTCCCATGGAGATCTCTGTATGTGTCTCACTGCCAGTGTCAGCTTGAACCTACATGCTTGAACCTACATGCTTGCAGTTCCACATCAAAAGACCCAAACTGTGTAGGCACCAGATCAGCTCATTTCCCATTGCACTTTAATGTACAGGTGACTTTTGTGTGGAAAAGCTCTACACTTAAGACCAGGTGAGAAGGCTACACTGAAGATTACTGGAAGCTAATCTATAGGCAGGCAGGCCCCATTACTGCTCTTCACTGGCCAGTTTATTGAAACCACACACTGCAATCAATCCACATTTCTTGCGTGAGTTACAGAAATGACTTTTCAAGGGAAAAATGGTAACAAGTCCTATATCTGTAACAGAGGGGTCTATTCATCCATGGAATTCTATTTTCAACAGCTGCTTCATACTCATATATTGTAAAAGACACTGTGGTGCTGCTTCAGAATCTAGGATTAAAGCCGTGGTCTGAAAGCTTATTCAAGCCATGCTGAAACTCAGCAGGTTGTGAGGCAGCACACAGCCTGACAACGAGCCTAATGTAGATATTGAAGTTATTTTGGGAATTTATCGTGTATGGCCTACATCTAAGGTTAAAGAAGGCAGACCTCAGGACTATTTCAGCTCCTTTCACTGTAATACATCTAGCAGGTCTCATGTCAAGTACTAGTCTTGTAAATACAAATAGTTATTCTGCTGGTAAATAACTTGTTTCCTGACAGATTGTGGACAGCATACATGCTGCCATCATGGGAAGGTACTTACCACTCTCTTCAGTCTTTGCCCAAACCAGCAATACACTGTTTGTACTTGAAATATTTAAAGTTGTGATAATGTGGTTAATTTTGTTCCCAGCGTTCCCCAATAACTGCCTTGGAGGACAGTGTGCCTGATCACCCGTTTCCAGATGCTTTCTGCAAACTGCACTTCCAGAGACACTGTGGTTTTAAAATGTTGCGGTTCAATACCAAGAATTTTTTAAGAGATGGAAATTGAAGAAAGAAAGTATTTGTCAGCCTGAACTCTCATGCCAAGGGGACACCGCAGTTATCAGCAAATCTCCAATTTACAAGCTTTTAAAAAAGTCCCAATGAACCTGTGGACAGTCTGAATAGAATTGGTCCCAAATTCACTAAAACCAGTGGATGGCCCCAAACTGGGTACAAGGTGAAAGTCTTGAAGGAGGCTTCATCACTTAACACTGATGAAACCTCCTTTCCTTCCTCTCTGCATCCATAGTACTTGAAGTTATGAAGCTACAAGCAGAAACATTACGATAAAAGTTTTATAGAAACAGGCACGTTTTTGACTCTTGAAATAACAGGCGCCACAAGAGAGCATCTGTGTTTGCTCTGTGGTTACATCAACTGCATTTTGAAAACTCCTGAGACACACTCCCAGGTGAATGACATCTATTTTCCCTTCTAAAACGTGAACATAATACCTTTCAAACTGCTCTACCTAGGCTTTCTAGATAGCCTCCAGCTCAAAAGCTGGACTTGGAGTTTTTCACTACAAATGCCTCTGAAATGTCTGGATGCATTGCCATTGCTGTGGCAGTCCTCCACGAAGAGTGGACAGCTGTCTCCTCTGACAATAAAACAATATGCAAACCACGTATGTTTGCTAGAGTCCTTATACAGTCCAGTAATCATTTCTGTCTGGGCATTGGAGAAAACACTCAAGTTCTGTATTACTTCAAGTGCTCCCAAGAAGATTTCAAGATCATTTCAGTTGGATGCCAAGCTGGCAACAAACAGAAGTGCCTGTCATATGAGAGCAGCAAAACCAGTTACTTAGGACTGCAGATATTGATATCTGACAGCTGAGTACCTCCCAAACACCCACAGTTAAAATGTCAAATCAAACCTGAAAGGAGACCCATCTATCAGGATTCACACTCTAATGCAAAACCCACAACAGTGCTTTAGACACTGTCTGTGACCTCATTTGCTTGAACTTCAACTTATTTTTTCAATGCAGTGTCACAAATGACAGTTCTCAAGACTCTTCTGAACTGGAAGATTACATCTCCATTACAAACAATTAATCCAAACAGACAAAGGTGTCTTGGGGCCAGTAAAACAATTTCTTTTATCTATAAACTCTAGTTGTGAGTGTAACGTGGGCAACAAGGAAACATTGCCCATGGACAGATCCTTGTCCTTGGCTGACTCTTATTCGCCATCACTGAAGGCACCAAGCACACAGTACAATTAACAGCCAAGCTCCTTCACAAAAGACCCAGTACTGGGGGCATTTGCCTGTGAAAGAGACTCTCTTCGAGTTGTGCGTTGCACCTGTGTTTTCTGAAAACACAGAACTCTGAGTTCCAGGGATGGAGAATCCTAACAGGAATTTTCTGCAAGCCTGGTAAAATGAAGGAACAGAACTGAAAAGAAGGACTAATGACTGTTTAACCCTTCTCTCCTGCTTGAAATTGTCTAGAATGACACGATGTAGGAAGAGCTAACAAATAAGAAGGCCCACTAGCACCAACTTTCATTAAGAAAAAATCCTTGTCTTGAGCTATGTTGTACACACATGAATTCACACTTTATTTTATTATCCTGGCTAAATACCAGATTTTGTACTCTCCAGCCACGTTAATATCTTTTTCTGATTTTACATTATCAATGCTTAACTTGACACCTGGCAACACTAATCTCCACATGTTAATTATACAGCTCCATGCTGAAATTGGTTAGACGTGGGAAAGCTTAACACAACATATGTTATTATGTCAATATTGGCTCCCGACGGTTTGGTTCCTGAACAGATTACCTGTATATACATTCTAATTTTCTATCATATTTAAAGGTGTTATTCCACTCAACAAATCACAAAGATAATAAAACTGTATGCTGGACTTGACAAACACTCTGTCACCGACACGTCAATACCTTCAAATGAAATAAATAGTGCTTTCACGCTGCTACGTGTTAGGACGAATGACTTTTAAGGACCATCCACCTTAACAACTATTCTGATTTCCTTCTTCAGGCCAGATCTGGAGGTAGAGTGGTTCCTCCCCACATTGGGAAGCACATTGTGGAAAGCCAAGTTCCATAAAGGTTATTTCACACTGGTATCCAAGCTTTCAAAAAAGAAAGAAAGAAAGAAGTCAAGACTGCCTAACCCCACGAATTGCACAATCCTCTCAGTCTGAGACGTCAGAGCTTTCAGATCGCTCGACATTGTATTTTTGATCAGGTAGTCTACTGACTCTGTCCGTGTGGTCTCCATCTGAGGAGTTATGCCAAGGCTGGGTCAGTAGAAACACGGCCACTCTTGGCACCTATAGTGTCACCACTCCAACCAATAACTGCAGTCAGATTAAGCCCATCTGTAAAGTACTCACACAAGCAGACCCTAGTGTCAGAGACTTCCAGTCACTGGTGATTCAGGAGGATGGAGCCTGGCTCTGCTCAGGGACACCCAATAATAGAACAAAGGACAATGGGTGTCAGCTGGAACAGAGGAGGTTCCACATCAATCTGAGAAGGAACTTCTTCCCAGTGAGGGTGACAGAGCCCTGGAAGGGGTTGCCGAGCCTCTTCTGGAGATATTTAAAACCCACCTGGATATGTTCCTGTGTGACTGAATCTAGGGGATCCTGCTGTGGCAGGAGGATTGGACTGGATGATCTTTTGAGGTCCCTTCCAATCTCAAATGTTCAAATGTTCTGTGGTTATAATTACCAGGTGATGCAAGTGTTTGCTCAAGATCTTCTCTGCCATTGTGTTTTATTCCCTTTGACCTGACTACAAGCAAAAGAGAGCAGATTTGGTCTTTGCACTCACATAGCCAAGGGAAAAAACCAAACAGATAAAACCTTGTCTTGGAGGTTGCAAAGGCAGCTTTGCCTCCCAGTTGCAGGGCAGCAGCAAGTAGCACTGCTCTCACTGAGATAGCAAAGGTCTCCTTTCCTGCTCAGTGAAAGGGTAGTGACAAAGACATTAGGCAGCTGGGATTTGGTTGCTTCAGGGTGGCACCAGGCAGAGGACTGGTGGGCAGCCCTTGTCCACAGCTGCAATTCACCCCTCTGCCTGTACTGCACATTACAGTTTAAGTCAGTCTTTGGCCTGGGATTTCAAACAACCTGCCAGCAGCTCAGAGGTGTAATGATAGCAAAGGTGAAGCAAGCTAGGACCTGAGCTCAGACTTTTTTACATCAACATGCAGCTCAGGCTTAGTGCGTTAAGAGCATAAGGAGTGTTTTATGGGACCAGACCCATGGGTAAGCCCAATGGCAGCAGGACACTCAATACTCTACCTACTGCTCATTACTCTTGTGCTCTGCTTCCATTCAGAAGAACTGGATTAGAGGTACCAAAAGCTATATCCCTGTGTATCTCTTATCTGCTTCTGCACCAGTCACACATCACACTTTGTCCATTCTTTTTTGCATCTGCTCATATTGTGTCTGCAACCACCAAGTCCAGGAGTCTGCCATCTACTGTATGAAATCGTATTTTGGTTTTAATGCATTTAAATCCATTTCTTAAGCATTTCTGTGGTGATATTTAGTCAATAACATCTCGAATAGCAAGTTCATCTCTTGCCTTCAACAATTTTATAATCCTCAGTTATACCCTACCACAGACATCTCTGCTCCAAACTGAAGAGCCCCAACCTTTTCAAGTCTCCTTGATAAGGCAACTGCTCCAATTTCTTGGTCATTTTGACAAGGTACAAGGGCGACAATTACATCTCCTGTGTCTGTCTTGAAATGTGGAAACCAGGACAACACATTGCCTGTAACTGCCATTACTTTTCAGCTGTAATTGCCTCTGGTATTGGGCACAATTACAGGGAGAGGCAGAGAAAGAGTACTTTGACAATAGGACAGTTATTCACGTCCCAGCACAGCATTAAGCAAGTCCCTGCTATGGTTCTGAACCACAGATTTTAAATAGGCCCAAAGGATGCTTTTTCCAACAATGTGGAGTATGGGGGTCTCAAACTCCTTGCATTTAAAGAGTCTGTTGCTCCTAGCAGGGTATAATTTCTGTATTGGCAGAAAAGCCCTTTTTGTGTACTTCAGAGGCTTCACAAAATACATTATTCTTTTTTCAAAATGCAATCATCCTCCCTGTTTTTCAGGCAAACTACCTCCAGCTGTTGTCTTTTATACAATTGATCACACGAAACCCAAACAATTAAGAATCCTATAATCAATGTATCTCCACTGACTGAAAGGACTACATCTGTCTACAGAAAATGGCCGTAAGATCTTGCGTGGTCCAGAATGGAATAAAAACATCCCCTAAAGTAACGCTTCATCATTTGGTGAATTATCAGAGCTGTTTTATTTTTGCTACTAAGCCTGAAATACAGGAAGAAACAGGCTTGAGTCCTAGAGTATTAGTTTGATGCTACAGACACTCCAAAACAAACAAAAGCATTCAGCAAATCAACATTTCCTTTCCTATAACTCACTCGTCTACTTCCAACACAACAGAGACAAAAATTAAGCCAGTATTTTATTTTATTGAAGGAGTTTTACTCTCAGCCTTTGGCACAAGAGTTGTGACTTTTATCTCCATCTCCCTTCCTTGCTGAACTAGGAAGACGCTATTTTTTAACAGCTGTTGCATGTGTGGTTCCTCAAATAAATGAATTAGTCTTCCCTGTCATGCACACTGTTCTTACAACCATTCTACACCTGATTGAAAACCCCAGCTACAAAAGATATCAGAGTAACTGAAACCTTGATCTATCAGAGAGAAAAAGGGGACCAGAGTTCAATACTACTGGACACCTTGGCGTGTAGCACCAGGTTGTGGTGGAAGCAAGAAGAGAACATGTGGCACAGAAACAGTAGGAAGGAAAAAGGGCAGAGGCTCACAGCCTTCCTTGCAGCTTGCCTGTTGCCAGGAAGCTTATCTAGAATAAGAGAATATTCATTTATTTCCATGTAGAATTATCTATAGTCCAAATCCACTGTCAATCTAGACAAACCTCTCCATTTTAACACCACAAAGGCTTGTAGAAACATCCTTTTGAAAAAAATGTTTAAATGACACTAAGAGCCTCGTGCTAGTGTCAGAGTTTAGCTCCAGAATCACGCAGAACCCTGTGCAGTGGGCTGCCCTCTCAGTGTTCAATGTTTACTTTCCTTGTCAGCTCACTCAGCATGATCTGCCTCCTTCAGCAGAAATAGATTTGAGTGCTCAATACCCTAACAAGCTGTATTCCTTGTTCTATTGAATAATGTGCATAGAGTCCTACAATGGCCAGGGTTGAAAGGGACTTTAAAGATCATCCAATTCCAACCCCCCTACACAGTCAGGGGAACCCTCACACTAGAACACGTTACTCAGGGCCCCAGCCAACCAGAACTTCAACACTGCCAAGGATGGGGCAGCCACAACTGCCTTGGGCAACCTGTTCTAGCATCTCATCACCCTCACAGAAAAGAATTTGTTCCTCATATCCAGCCTCAATCTCCCCTCTTCAAGTCTGGAACCCTTTCCCCCTATTCTGTTGCTACCACTCATGTCAAAAGCCCTACCCTACCTTTCTTGTAGCCCCCTTCAGAGATTGCAAAGCTGCTAGAACGTCACCTGGGAGCATCCTCTTGTCCAGGCAGAACAACCCCAACTTGCTCAGCCTGTCTTCAGAGGGGAGGTGCTGCAGCCCTCTGACCATTTGAGTTGTCCTCCTCTGGGCACCTTCCAGGAGCTCTGTGTCCTTCTGATGTTGAGGACTCCAGAACTGGACCCAGGACTCCAGGTGGGGTCTCACCAGTGCAGAGTAGAGGGGCAGAATCCCCTACCTGGACTGACTGTCCCTGCTTCTTTTGATGCAGCACAGGACACATTGGGCTGCCAGCACACACTGACGGCTCCTGGGAAACTCCTGCTCCAGTACCACTCCCACGTCCTTCTCCTCAGGGCTGTCCTTAATCCTTTCTCCTCCCACTCCGGAAAACCACAATCAGATTAGAGAAGCATTTTTGCCATTATTGAGAAAAACTTATGAATGTTCAACCACTTCTGAAATTACTTCCAGGTGAGGAGTAGCATCTACTTTAAAAAGAAAATCATTAGTTTTTGCACCTGACTGTAGCAAACACATTATACTGCAGTGACCTTATTGTGCCTGGCTGTAAAAGCGTAAGAGCACTGACTAGATCTTCCTCCCTACCAAACCTCTCCTGCTTCAGTGAGAGGCATACCTCACTTCAAAACATGTTTAATTCAAACAAACAACGGAGACCGAAGTCAGTGCGGCTCAGGTGGAGAAGCAAGGGAGAATGTCAAACAGGACAGTTCCGTTTGGCTACTGGCTTGGAAAGAAGCACAGCCACTTGAATTCTAATCAGTCAGAAATGACCTGTCGCCTGGGCATGCTGCTTCTTTTTGAATATTTTATTTTCCTCACTAGCTTTCAGCATCCTTCTCCTGTCCTAATACTCTGCTTAAAACAGAACCAAAAAACTCCTGCTGTCAAAGTGATAGCCATCCTCCCAGATGCACAGGTAGTTGACGTATGCGACAGAGATGTACAGCCCTGAACACGGACAGAAGGAACGAAGCACTCGGCAGTCAACGCTGCAAAACAACCATAAGCCCTCATATCTGAGCTGAGTTCTAAAAGCTAGCATTAGGGAAAGCAATGGCAACCTCTCTGTAATGAAGTTACTCAAACCTTTTTCCTAAAACCCTACTCAAAGGAAAAGGGATGTTAATTCAAACAAAGCTTTATACCATATTTATTTCATTGGTTAAGTCAGCAATTCACCCAGACTCATCTTTTTATTTGACTTTTGTGAACCAATGATGTCGTTTGAATTTGAAGATTTCAATCTGAAACTCAGGATGGTTTATTTCCCAAACTGATGGAAGTTCAATAATTTGTGCATCTTTTCAGATAGCTGATCGTTCAGTTCTCAGAGAATCTACATTTGTACTTCTGCCAGTAGGTTTCAATCACACCCTATCAACAACCAGCAATCGCTGAGTTTCCAATTTTGCGCAGCCCCCATGCGCCCAGCACCATAGTTACTGTATTTTTGGTTTGCTATCAACCCTAGCAGAAGTTTACTGTAGGATGGACACCCAAAAAGTGAGGCTCAAAGACAGATTTTAAGTAGGAGGAGCTGTTGATCACATATGCCTGTTGTTAACAGATTTTAATCTTTTAAGTGGTGGCAGAGAGTAAGAAAAGAATGAATGTGTTGAAAACTATTGAGAGGAAACTTAGAAACAGGATACTCTCTCTCTGGGTATCTCACTGCCAATCATGGTGATACTAACGTTTCCTGAGCTCAGGACCTGCTGGCAAGGTTGGTACAAAGCCTGGGCAAGACCCACATTCTCAAGAATCAGAGAATCCCAGAATGATTAAGGCTGGAAGAGCCCTCTGAGCTCATCCAGCCCAGCCCAGGACCTAACATCACCCCAGCAGCCAGACCAGGGCACTAAGAGCCACAACAAGGCTGTCCTTCAGCACCTCCAGGGATGAGGACTCCACCACTGCTCTGGGCAGTCCATGTCAGGGTCTGACCACCCTTTCCATGAGGAAGGGCTTCCTAACATCCAGCATAGCCCTCCCCTGGCAGCTTCAGGCGCTGCCCTCTTGTCCTGGCACTGGTTGCCTGGGCGAAGAGCCTGATCCCCACCTGACTACAACCTCCCTTCAGGGAGTTGAAGAGAGGGACAAGGTCCCCTCTGAGTCTCCCCTTCTCCAGGCTAAACACCCCCAGCTCCCTCTGTCTCTTCCGTCTCTTCCCATCAGACTTTCTCTCCAGTCCCTTTTGCAGTCTTGTTGCTCCTCTAGACCTGCTACAGCTCCTCAATAACTTTCATTAAATGAGTGGCCCAGCACTGCCACCACTACCCGAGGGACCACTACCTCCTTAGCGCCCAGTACATGGGGAGAATGACATCTCTAGTCCTACTGGCCACACTACTGCTGATCCAAGCCGCAATGCCATTGGCCTTCCTGGTGACCTGGGCACCCTGCTGGCTCCAGTTCAGCTGGCTGTCAACCAGTACTCCCATGTCCCTCTCTACCAGGCTGCTCTCCAGCCACTCATCCTGCAGTCTATCATAGTGCTGCAGATGCATTTTGAGTAATTAAACTCAAAGAGGGAAATTTTGACTGCAGAATGGCCTCTTTCTCCCATCTTTCTACCTACTTAACTGGTTTGCTTTTTGCATTTTTTCCATTTGAGAGTGGGGTGTGGATGCAATTTTTTCTGCTCTTCTGCTCATGTTTGCTGTTTATACAGATCTAATTTTCAATTTAAGGTACCCTGTAGTTAAGTCAGTGTGAACCCTACTGTTCCTGAATCTGAAAACAATCACTGTTTGACTTTGCTAGATCACTTGCTAGTCTTGATTTGTTAATCATTAGGTGCTCCTAAAATCCAACCAAACGAATTGTTGTCAAAACCCCACGTTAATTACATTTACCTGGGCACCATGTATGAAAAGCAGATTAAAAACTCCAGCCAGTGAGTTTTTAAAGGATGCCTTTCCTTAATCGAGTGTTAACTCAGTGGTAGTAATTTGCTGAGAATCAAGAAGCACCAGTTAGCCACAGTATTACATGGACTGACACCTCTTCTGCAGGGCCCCCGAGAGGCAGTGGACAAGAGCAGCAGAGATGAGCACCTGGCAGTGCTCCTCAGAGCAGCCAGCATCCTTAAAGGTGGGGAGAGGTTTTCTTCTAGGCAATACTTGCTGCCTCTGTCGTGTCTGTGTAAGAACAACTGATAGTCTTGAAATGCAAGACAAGCAACAAGGACACAGACGACAGAAATCACAGCCATGACACCAGCAGCAGACTTGGTCAAACCTTGAGACAAGAGGTAATTCAGTTTCTAAAGCAATAATAGACATTATTTTTTAACACTCAGTGGTAGCTGCAGAGAGTTACCTCTGTGAGTCCCCCTTGTGAGTTACCTGCTGGCTGTGTTGAGGATTTGCAAGTGCAGCCAAGTACAGTTAATAAAACAAAAATCCAAGCCGGCAGTTTTAGGGGCACAGAGACCAGAATTTAAGATACTGAAACAAACCAACTCACAACCACTCGTGGTTTGAAGCTGTTTCAGAAGAATCAAGTCCAACTAATACCTAATATCCAAGAAGGTATTAAAAAATATAAACCTAATAATATACTGGGCAAGTGTGGAAATTAAGTTATTTTATTTTTGATCTGTGAACAGAAGCAGCATCAAGTAACCAAGAGTTTCAAACACGCCTGGATACGTTCCTGCGCGACTCGATTTAGGTGATCCTGCTGTGGCAGGGAGAATGGACTAGATGATCTTTTGAGGTCCCTTCCAATCCCTAATGTTCTGTGATTCTGTGTGTGAAAATGAATCAGCCCAGCAGCCATTTGAAACGCGTCTCGTGCAGGTAAGCATGGGGCTCCCCAGCAGGAATGTTTGTAAAGCAAGGGGGAAACCACGGTCCTTCAAGAATACTCTGCATGTAAACATTTCCTGACAGCATGAGGTCAGGTGCAACCCTGTACTCAAGCTAAGGGGGCAGGGTATAGAAATCAACCTATGTCCAGGTCAAACATCCAAGCACAGAGAAAGAGAGGCAGAGTGACTGTCTCTCGGGGCAGCCAGGGTGCCCCCAAGTTGTGCTCACAGGCTCTCTGTCCCTTACGTGCTGCTCAGGGTCACACTCACATGGAGTCACTGCAGTTGAGACACCTGTTTTGTCAAGTGATGGTTTTCAAGAGAGCAGCTTCTCACAGGAGATGGTTGTGCTCGATAAACACCTTGACCAGATAGAATTAGAGAATTCATGTTTGGAATAATAATGGAGTTTGTCAAGATACCTGAAGAAAATACCATGACCTGCATGTGGACGTTTCTCTGGATAATTGAAGATGCTGATGGATGAGAGTGCAGACTGTCCTGATGAGTTTAAAAACTCCTGCCTGTCTCTCATGCTCTGCCTGTGTTGCTCTTTTTCCAGCAAGAGCCTGCCCAGCCTCTGCTACTAGTTTCAGTCCCCAGGGAAAGCAGGAATAAGACTGACAGGTAGGTCTCAAGGATCTGAAAAACACTCGTCTCCGCTCCGAGCCTTGGGTGAAGGACTGCCCGCCTCAGCCCACTAACCCCAAGGACACCGCGTCCTCTGGGACACATGGTGTGCGGCCGTCTCCCCCTGAGCCCAGCTCCCCGGCGGTTGTCATAGCAGTGAAAGGCAAACCTAGCAACAAGCACAGAAGCCTCCCAAGCACAGAACTCTAAACCACATTTTTAAAATAAATTGTGTTGCCCAGCCTTGCCTGGTGCCCCCCTTGAAAAAATAAAGCACATATTTAAAGCAGCTGTGAAGAGCGTGCTGGTTTGGTTCAGATGCACAGCAGAAGGGATTTAATTACTGTTAAAATTAAAAGGTAAGTGCTGAGCTGTAGCAAAACTGAAGTAGTTTGCAGTCAGATTTGCCTTCCGTAAAAACTCTTCTTCTTGCGGTTACTGGGCATGTAAGTAGTCACATTAGGCAATGGAAAGCAAAGTTTAGCTTTTAGTTCAGCCTTTTCCTTGTAGCCTTGATTCTTTTTCCTGTGAAATAAAATGTGGTCGTGCAGTAGTTTGTTAGTTTCTGTTAGCATCACAAACAGATTATTTCTGCCTGTTAGGAATTAATCACATGGGTGTTCTGGCACCTAAACCTCTAGTTCCACGTGCTTATCAACACGATCATTCAATACACGTTAGGTGCTTTCAAACACGTATTCACTTGGCTTCCAAAATCAGTTATCTACCTCTTCAGCTTCCAAACCTTGCATGCTCATACTCTGTACCTGAGGCAGGTAGTTGAAGAAACAGCATGCGGAGGAATGCCAGGAGCATAAAGCAGTGGATTTCTGCAAAGCTCACTCAGTTAAGCATCTTCTACACAATGTGGATACAGCTGCTTCACTAACGGGTGCAATGCTCTCCCGCTGAATGGC
The DNA here is from genome assembly GCA_013400115.1 of Rhinopomastus cyanomelas. Taxonomy (NCBI): domain Eukaryota; kingdom Metazoa; phylum Chordata; class Aves; order Bucerotiformes; family Rhinopomastidae; genus Rhinopomastus; species Rhinopomastus cyanomelas. Next base: position 637,145 of record VXBP01008202.1, read on the forward strand.
CACGGAGGCTTCGAAAAATAGAGGAACATGGACTGTTACTGCCTTCTCTCCACTGAAGGGTTTTCCCCTTAAGTTATGCAGATCATTGAGGGTTGGAAGGGACGTCCAGGGGTCACCAAGCCCAGCTCCCTGCTCAAGCAGGACCATAGAACCTGGGGCAGGTCACACAGGAATGCATCCAGATGAGTCTGGAAAGTCTCCAGAGAAGGAAGCTTCACACCCTCCCTGGGCAGCTCATTCTAGTGCTCTGTCACCCTTACAGTAAAGCAGTTCTTCATGCTGAGATGGAACTTCCCGTGCTCCAGCTGACACCCATTGCCCCTTGTCCTGTCATAGGGTGCAAGTGAAAGGAGATTGTCTCTTTCCTCTTGACACTCAGCCCCATTGTTTTATAGGCAGTGACTAAGTTCCCTCTTAACCTTCTTCTCTCCAAGCTGAAAAGTCCCAAGCTTTTTAAAATGCACTTACAGAAGGAACCTTTTGGGGAATCATTCCTTTCCTCTGAAATCACAGCCTCTAACTCCTCACTGGAGGAGTAAGTCCAGCAGAAGTCCCTAACCAGGTTTTACAAGTCCTCTCTTCAGTTACATTCAGGCTACATTAAGTGGTTCCACTCACTGCTCTCTAAAATGTAGATGGATTGATTTGTTTACCTGTTATGACAAATTACCTAGATAAATAAAACACTTCTCATCCAAGAGTCAGAAGGGAACAGAGCACATTCTACCAAGTGATTAAGGAAAGCAATCTAACCTTCACCCCTGCTAAATCTATACCACCAGCTCAGGGAGAAGGGATGAGCAGGAGCAGACAAATTCCTCAAATGCTGGTCTTTGGCTAAGGAGCAACACTCCTTAGATGAGAGGGCAAAACCAAGGCGGCGTTTCTGTGTTAACACAGGAAAAAATGCAATTATGGATTTTAGAGATTTTTATCATTAAAATGAACTCACACTGCAACATTAATTCCCACTCCTGTAAGCCATCAAAGCATGATGTGAACCTCCCCACACCTCCAAGCCAGCATGCTCAAAGACTGATTAGAAGCTCTTTGAAGGCTGTTTTGTTTGGTAGCTCTCCTGATGAATGCTGACTGTTCCTGTTGATAGATCTGGAATCACAACTCATTAAATTGTTTCCATCTGCAATTGGTCTTTTCAGGGAAGGTGCCTGTGAATTAGAAGCCCTCCCCCCCACCCCATTTACTACAGATAAATATCAGAATCAAGATAGTAACACTCCTGGTAAGTCAAGTACACACTGAAATCATACCATCTGGCACAATTAGTCAGCCTGAGGGCTGGTTAATGAACTGTAATATACACAATCGAGCATGCATGCTGCAGTTGCAATTCTTTATGATAGCCATAGACGTGTAAATCTAGCAGGGAACATAAGTCTTTCTAGCATATACAATTCTCTTTCTCTTTTGTATGCACAAGTATTAGAACAAAAAGCTTTTTCTCCAAGACATTTCTGAAATGTTCTTGATGTTTCTCTAACAGCAAATAAGGAATTTTGGTTATGTGCAGTAAAAGACATGTATTTCAGACTGCAGTTCCAGCAATACGAAAGCACAGGCACACAGAAAAGAAGTTGGGGGTTTCCACCATGGAACTGAGATTTACGTGTTGTCTGCTGTGCATCAAGTATGACAAATTCACCCCTCCCCTGCATCCCATTCCTCTCCACACATTAATTAGCAGTGCTTGAGGAATCAACCCTAATATGGTCGTCCACCAAGAAAAGAAGGCAGCTGTCAACTCTCCTCCAGAGATACCATTACAGGGCTTCCACCATCCAACTGCCACCGGGAAAATTAACACCTTAAATATGTTGCTTCTTAGATACTCCTGCTAGCTCTGCTGTGACAGCACTTCTGTTTAAATCCTCCTCCTTTATCAGGGCTTCAGTACTCCTTTACCAAAAAACCCAGTACTGCATTGAGAGGGTCTGACATCGTCAAAAATGAAATGAGAATTAAAACCACCACACAGGGTCTGTCAGATTAACCATGGACACAGCTGTCCTACACGGCGGCATGACATTTTCACTCTTTTCCATAACCACTGACACATAATGTGGGTACAGTTGTAAGCCAACCTCTATATTGGTGTTTGTGTTTCATTGATAGATACACGTTAGAGAAACATTTATGAATCTTAATAGACTATATAAGCACAGGATTTATAAATATATTTTCATAGACTCCTAGAATGTCTAGGGTTGGAAGGGACCTTAAAGTTCCAACACCCCTGCACAGGCAGGGGCACCCTCACACGACAGCACATTACTCAGGGCCCCAGCCAACTCAGCCTTCAACACTGCCAGGGATGAGACAGTCACAACTGCATTGGGCAACCTGTTCTAGCATCTCATCATCCTCACAGCAAAGAATTTGTTCTTCATCTCCAGCCTCAATCTCCCCCTCTTCAAGTCAGGAACCCTTTCCCCTTGTCATCTCACTACCACTAGTATCAAAAGCCCTACCCTAGCTTTCTTGTAGCCCCCTTCAGAGACTGCAAAGCTGCTTGAATGAGACCTGGGAGCATCCTCTTCTCCAGGTAGAACAGCCCCAACTTGCTCAGCCTGTCCTCAGAAGGGAGGTGCTGCAGCCCTCTGACCATTTGAGTTGTCCTCCTCTGGGCACCTTCCAGGAGCTCTGTGTCCTTCTGTTGTTGAGGACTCCAGAACTGGGCACAGGACTCCAGGTGGGGTCTCACCAGTGCAGAGTAAAGGGGCAGAATCCCCTCCCTGGACCAACTGTCCCTGCTTCTTTTGATGCAGCCCAGGTTGGCTTCCTCAACCTCAAAAAAGAGCCAAGTATCATGCAAGTAGGTCTGCTCATAATGAACCTCCTGCTTTCCTATCACTGAAGTGCAGTTATCTGAACGTAAGGCCAAAAGGGTTATCAAAGGTTCATTTGCTATTTCAACACAGACTTTCCCTCCTGAACTCGTGGCAGGGATGGCCACCTTTTGTGTAAACACAGCGCTGATGAAAGGCTCGGAGTGACACAAAGCTGAGACATTACAAATGCAGCCATCCCTGCTGGCCTGCTTTCCTGGCAAGTGCCAAACATTCAACAATTTCAAAGTGAAAAGAATTCTCCTCATGCCTTGTCTAGTCCTTTGTCCACGGCACTCGCATCTTTTTCCCCAAAACAAAGATCTTTTATCAACATCATGTTAGTGAAAAGACACAGCCAAATGTAGAAGAGGTCGATGAAAATTCAGGCTGTCGGTTCTAGAGGGCACTGTCAGCATACTTCACCTACTGGTACAGGTCAACGCGTGTGCCTGTGTTAAACTCAGCAGAATTCAGAAGCTATGGTGGACATCTTCCCCACTTCTGCACATCCCTGTCCCCTATCAACCTCAGCACTGTTCAATGCTTTCATCAATATCACTTAAGTCAAACTTTCCTGCTTGAGAGAGATTCTTTGGCTCAGTTTTTACACCTAATTAACACAAACCCTGTGTTAAAGAGAATCACAGTACATTAGGAATTGGAAGGGACCTCAAAACATTATACAATCCAACCCCCACCATCACAGCGGGATCCCCTAGATCCAGTCACACAGGAATGTGTCCAGGCTGGGTTTTAAATGTCTCCAGAGGAGGAGACTCCAAAACCCCCACCCTGGGCAGCCCCTTCCAGTGCTCTGTCACCCACACTGTGGAGAAGTTCCTTCTCATATTGATGTGGAAACTTCTCTGCTCCAGCTCACACCCATTGCCCCTTGTCCTGTCACTGCCCCTGAGCAGAGCCTGAGTCCCACCCTTTCCATATTTATCAACATTAATGAGGTTACCCTCAGTGTCCTTTTTCCAAGCTAAAGAGACTCAGCCTTTCCTCATCAGAGTGATGTTGCATTCTCTTCATCATCTGAATGTCCTTACCCTCCCCTCAGTAGGTACTGAACTACTAGGAAGTCTAAAAAGGCAACGACATCATCATCATCATCATCAAGTTTAGATTTATCTTCTGGAGAAGCAGGAAGAATTTAACAATGCAGCAGTGAAAATCCTTCTTCCATGCATCCCATTCCTAGAAAATGTTTCCTTAGTAGTGATATTGCATCCCAGAATTTGTGTTTAAAATCAGAGTAAACAGGGAACTTTCTGCTCACACACCTTCAGCCACTGCACATAATTGCTGGAACAAGTGATTATGCCAGGCTCACCTCCACACACCCCCACTTCTTCAGTCTAAGGAGTGTAAGCACTTCCAGCCACACTCCCCTGGGGGCAAACCCTACCATCCGGAAGCCACAGAAGTTCAGACAGACTGCATGGAGAGTGCTCCTGCTGGCTTACCTGAACAGCTCACTCTACACTTACAGCTCTGAAAACACAGGAGCAGTCCTGCTGCTCTCTACAGGTCCCCTCATACCACCAAAGGATATGAAAGTCTACTTTATAGGCCAAGCATCTTCACTATTGTGCAGAGTATTTATCTGTGTGGGTGAATGTAGTGCAATTATTCAGGTTAATTAGCACAAGGAGATGTAAATGGTGAGAAGGAAGATATCACTCAGGGCTAGCAGAGGGATTCTGCAGGTCGCTTAAAACTATTTTGTATGAAAACCAGGAGCTGCTTCATTAAGTCGTTCCCCTGTTCAGGGTGGTGACAAGATTTAATAAAAATCTAATTTTTCCAAGTACTTTCAGCCAAGGTAAGAAAACAGTTGTGACAGACTGCACAAAGACAGGATTCTCTTATTCCAGGTAGCACATCACTCAGAACTTGCACTCTCCACGTCACTGCACACACACCCTTCTTGGGCTGGCCAGAAACTAAAGGATTTCATTTCAGAGCCTTTGTTTTCATCCCACTTGGTTCTTGACTTCAGCATTACAAAGAAGCCAATCTTTTCATCGCCCATGTTCATTTTTTAAGAGGACAGACCACCGGCTTTTTTTACTTCTCCAGCCTGTGTTGCACCCAGAGCAGCCAATATTCCAACGCCCTGCCTCTGCACTGTGCCGGACCTTCCCAGCTGAAGCTGTGTGTTGTTCTGTCCTCCAGGTGAACTGATCAGCTGGACATCAACCCAGAAGACTGCATAAACTAGTCTAAGTATCTTTCAGACTGTATTTTGTCACTGAGTCAAAGGGCAATCACCACTTATGGATGCGCTCGAGTACTTCCTACAACAATTTTTCTTGGAAGTACCTATTCAAGTTCTGACCCACAGCGACCCTCATAACCCATAAAAGACAGAGAACACAGCTCAGGATTTGGCAGCACAGACAACACGTTTGAGAGACTTTTCACGGAGTTTTCCAAAGGTTATCTTTTTCTTCATGTCAGGGATACAGACCCACAGAAAGAGCTTGCTGATGCATGAACCTCCCATGTGCAGCCGATGGGAACATGCGCCCCTCTTTCAATTAGTGAGATGAGCAAAAATGAATTGGAAAAGTCAGCTTCTCATGAAGCTATTTGAAGTGTGAAGATAGCTCAGCTAAACACTGAATAGCTATCTTTCTCCAAAGAAACTTCCTTTATCTACTACTTAACACACCATAATTTTTCTTTCTACTGTTCCTTTTGTAATGGTGGGAATTTCACATTTAGGCTGTGTTGTCAGCAATAACGTGGTCTATATACAGATGAAACAGGAGGGAGGATCTTCCTATTTAAATAGGGAGTGCATTGGCAAAAAGGGTTTATATTTTTGTCAGAGCTATTTCCTTTTGCCTCCTGCCCCCTCCCTTCAAGCTTCTGACAAAAACATGCATCTCCACATAAGACAGGTAATTATATTTCCAAGATGCTTGTTCTAGACGAACAGTCCTACCAATTTGTAACAGGTTGTGAGGCACCAAGACAAAGCTAAATGATAGCTAAATTACAGGTAGTCACATTTGGAGGGTTAGTTGCTTACTGCAAACCACGACACTTTAAAAAGCTAGAATTTGCATATCCGCAGTGAGATTTTAAATGACAGGAGAACAGAACCACAAAAGTGTGTTTTCCTCTCTCAGTTTCATGTCTGCAGAAACAAACACTACATCAATCTTTCTTCACAAGAATCAGAACAAATCTCTCCTGCTGCTTGCCAGTCTTTATACGACACAGGAAATTATTCAGCCTCATCTCTGAGGCTTGCTCTGAGATAGAAAGACAGAAAGGCACTTGGCAGCAGCTGTTAACCCACCTGCAGAGACAACTTCTGTCTCATTTCATCTCCTGAATTGCTCAAGCCCCCAGACTAATGTTTACTTGTTCACAGTAAAAGGCATCACATAGCCTTCTGGGACCATGCAAGCAAAGAAAGTCAGAGGTTTCAGGACCTGGAACCCAAGCCGTTCTCCCCGTTTAAATACTGGGCAGCTGCTAAGACCATGGATGTCCTCGAACGCCCAAACGGCTCGCCCAGGGCAGCCACAAACCCTCGTGGACAGATTGTACATGATCAATGCTCACAGCTCCTCCTGTACAAGAAGTCCTAAGCCCTGTGTTCATCGCTGTTCAGAACCACGATCGTCTTCACAGGAGATGACCATTGAAACAGACGGGTTCACTGCTAAATGCTGTGTCTTAGAGGATTTGTTTACCTCAGAAGTGGACAACGTTACATAAATACCACATAGTGAAATGTGCATGGACCAACTGACACTCTGCTCTCCTGAACTGATGTGTCCTTGGAAACTCCCTCAGATGTCAAGTTATGTTTTTCTTTGAGGACAGCTAAATAGTTCTGAGAAGTAGACACACCAGTACTGACAGCCAGCACGTTAGCGTGAGGCTTTGCAATGCATTTGTCTGTTGGTGTCTCTTCACAGCAGTGATGAATAACTGGAATGATTGGGATTTGATGGATGGTCCATCGCTGGATAAGGAGCTGGCTGGATGGTTGCACCCTCAGAGTTGTGATCAATGGCTCAGTGTCCAAAGGGAGAGGTGTAACTAGGGCTGTTCCTCAAGGGTTAGTTCTCAGACCAGTGCTGTTTAACATTTTTGTCAGTGACACGGACAGTGGAATTGAGTGTTGCCTCAGTCATGTTGCTGGTGACACCAAACTCTGTGCTGAAGTCAACACCATGGAGGGAAGGGAGGCCATACGGAGGGACCTTGCCAGGCTCGAGGACTGGGCTATGCAAACTACATGGAGTTCAAGAAGGGCAAGGGTATGCACCTGGGTTGAGGCAATCCCATGCACCAATACAGATTCTGAGGAGAAGGACTTGGGGGGTGGTGGTGGAGCAGAAGTTGAATAGGAGCTGTCAGTGTGCACTGGCAGCCCAGAAAACCAACCATGTTCTGGGCTACACCAAAAGGAGCAAGGACAGTCAGTCCAGGCAGGGGATTCTACCCTTCTACTCTGCACTTGTGAGACCCCACCTGGAAACCTGGGTCCAACTCCGGAGTCCCCAGCATCAGGACACAAAAGTTCTGGAAGGTGCCCAGAGGAGGACAACTCAAATGGTCAGAGGGCTGCAGCACTTCCCTTCTGAGGACAGGCTGAGCAAGTTGGGGTTGTTCAGCCTGGACAAGAGGATGCTCCCGGGTGACCTTCTAGCAGCTTTGTAATCTCTGAAGGGGGCTACAAGAAAGCTGAGGGAGAGCTTTTGACATGGATGGTAGTGAGATGACAAGGGGAAAGGGTTCCAGGCTTGAAGAGGGGAGCCTGAGGTTGGAGATGAGGAAAAAATTCTTTGCTGCAAGGGTGGCAAGATGCTGAAGCAGGTTGCCCAATGCAGTTGTGGTTGCCCCATCCCTGGAAGTGTTAAAGGTCAGGTTGACTTGGGCCCTGAATAACATGCCGAAGTGTGAGGGTGTCCTTGACTGTGGAGAGGGGTTGGAAGTGGATGCTCTTTAAGGTCCCTTCCAACCCCAGACATTCTATGATGTCTTTTTCACTCCTGTCACAAGCTAACAATACAACTACAAAAATTAATGAGACTTGCACAGACTCACAGAACATTAGGGATTAGAAAGGACCTCAAAAGCTAATCTAGTCCAATCTCCCTGCCAGGGCAGGATCATCTAGACTTTCCCACATTTATGGCATTGATGATATTGACCACCTAAAAAAACCCCACCACCATGTGGAAAAGGATACTGCTTGGATCCCAGTGAAATGAAAATGATTAATAAACTGAGAAAGTGGTCTTCAAACGGCTGAGAGTAGTTGGTGATTTTAACTACATTTTTTTACCAGTATGGATTAAGTTTCATGTATTACAGTGACTCATGAAGCTCATGAAAGCAAATAATCATTTTTCTTCTAGCTACCCAAGGAAACTGAACTTGAGAGCCACCAGAAACCGTTGCTGGTTTTTGGCTGTTTCAGCCCAACATAGAAGAGGAGTAGGAATTTCCAAGGCATGAAGCTTCCCCTACTCCATGATAAATAGCAGCCTCTAAAACACAACAGATCCAAACTAATGTTTTAAATGCTGCAGGACTGAGCAGTTCCTTATGTCATTTTCCCTGATCATCCCCAGAGCCAACACACAGCACAATAACACAATGCAAGTCTAGAGCAGCCAAAGTCAGGGCTACTTTCTGTCCAAATGGGTGGTCGGGCTGCCACAGTGACTCATGGAAGTCACAGTGAAGGGGTACCATGTCCCTGGGAGGGAGGCAGCAAAAAAAGATCTAAGAGAACAGCTGAAGGGATGAGCACCAGAAACCATCAGAAGACCAAAGTTCATCAATTAATCTGCTCACGGAGCAGCCTATTCTCCTTCCTCGATAGACGCCACACTTAACAACTAGAAATTCCAGCTTCCTAAAGCAAAGCATCTTTTATCCTTGAACTCTGGTAAATTCAGTCAGCAGAAGTTAGAGAATATTGATGACTGCTCCCACTCAATTCTACTCAGTTTAGCTCCGCTCTTTCTTAATTTATAGTCAAACCCAGCCTGCTCGAAAGACCAGCCATGTCGCCTATTGTCGTTGGGATGTTTTCTGGGAGTAGCACATGGAGAACTGATCTATTTTAGTACCCTAAGTACAAAGGAACATCTCTAAACAAACATGCAATTATGGGACAAGCAACACATTCTTTTCAAGGACATGAAATTGAACAGTGAAAGCTGAGCTGAGGACAAGCCTCTGTTTTGAGCAAGAACTAAGTCATCAGTGTTGTGCCTGATCTGAAGCCAGCTCAGCACTGTGTACAGGATATTTGTTGATAAAGGCAGCAAAGGGTTATTTCCTAGGTAGGCTATTTGCTGGTTGCTAGCTAAATATGAAGCTGTTTGAGGACAACAAATCAAGCACTCAGCACAATGCCGTGAACCCCAGCAAGACAAACAAACATCCGCATTTCTTGGTAGTTTTTCCGTACTCAGAGCAGATTTATTAAGGTGCTCTCACAGAAGACACTACTTACCATCTTTTGTTATTTGTTCTGCATGGGAGAGGTTTATCTGGAGGTGAGCAGGTTCTTTATGACATAAAAGTGTATTGTTGACTCTTCTCCTTTTCCTGAGTGACAGGCTGTCAAGGAGAAATTCTGTTGCAGTGAAGTGACCAACAAGCTGTCGAGTTTCTCCTGCATCCTAACTCACTTTACTTGACTACCCTAACACAGCTTCTGTCTTACCTGACACTTAGGTGATTTCTGATTTGGGCCGTGGAAGTAAAAAGAACACGGTAAGAAGGAATTAGGTTACACAGACATGTACACCAGTGTGTTTTGTGTCTTTAAACGTAGACTCACACTTCAAGTCAATCAAACTGCTGCTATAGGCAGTCAGTGATTTGAAAGCCTGCTTATCTGCTAGAGCTTGCTGGCTTTTGTTTATGATTTCTAATGTGGCTAATAAACCTTTCCCCAGAAACAGTGTCTTCTCTCAGCTTTATAAAGATTGACTGCTGCTTCATACGTTCAATTCCTGTGACAGCAAGTGACTGGATGTGCTCACATCTATGGAGCAAAAGAACTGTTCAATGTGCTGGCCAACTCCTGTCGTTCTCCCCCAGCTGGAATCCCATGAACACTTTTGGCTGCTCACCCTGCACACCCCACAAATGCAGACCCCAGGAAATCTGACTTTCTTCCTGCTGTCTTCTGACACTGGCTCTATCTGCCTGTCTCCATCAAGATGCCACACGCACTGCTCCTCCCTGCCACTGAAAACCCATCCTCAGTGTCAGTCTGAGAAAGGTGTAAGAGCAGTGAGCTCCACTGATGGACATATTTCCATAGAACACTACTTTCCCCAGGAAAATGATGTTCTGTTTTACAACAAAAGAGTGGTGCAATATTTTCTAGTTTCTCCATGGATGTCTTTAGGCAATCAAGAGCCCAAGCAAAAAAAAGACAACAGGATTACACAGCTGTAGTTTTCTGTTTAGTTTTCCAAAATACCTCACATACAAACCCCTATAATTATTTCCTGGCATGTCAGTAGCTCTTCTTGTACTTCATGCAGGAAACACTATAGGTTGGAGACTGACCTGTTGGAAAGCAGCATAGGAGAAACGAACCTGGGGGTCCTGGTGGACAGCAGGATGACCAGGAGCCAGCAGTGTGCTCTTGATGCCAAGAACATCCTGGGGTGGATCAGAAGGGGAGTGGGTAAGATATTCTCCTGTCCCTCTACTTTGCCCTAGAGAGACAGGAATACTGTGTCCAGTTCTGGACTCCTCAGTTCAAGAACGACATGGAGCTACATGAGAGTCCAGTGCAAAGCCACAAAGATGATTAAGGGAGTAGAGCATCTCTCTGATGAGGAAAGGCTAAAGGGAGCTGGGTCTCTTGGGCTTAGAGTAAAGGAGACTGAGGGGTGACCCATTAATGTTGATAAATATGGAAAGGGTGGGTGTCAGGAGGATGGAGCCAGGCTCTGCTCAGTGGCATCCAATGATAGGATGAGGGGCAATGGGCGTGAGCTGGAACAGAGGAGGTTCTATTTCAATATGAGAAAGAACTTCTTCACAGTGAGGGTGACAGAGCCATGGAAGGGGTTGTGGAGTCTACTTCTCTGGAGGCATTCAAAACCCACCTGGACATGTTTCTGTATGACTTGATCTAGGTGATCCTGCTGTGGCAGGGGGATTGAACTGGATGACCTTTCAAGGTCCCTTCCAATCCCTAATGTCCTGCAATTCTGTGACTCCTGATTTCTATTTCTTGCAGGCAAACAGCAGTTGCTAGTCCTGAAGGAAACGGAAGTCATCATTCCTACTGGTGGTGAATGTGCATGCTGTAAACTTTGCAATCAGGATTTCCCTGACAACTGAAGGGCAGAGTAACCTGTATGAGCTGATGCCATAACGAGAAAGCTCCTCTGTGATTTCTGTGCTGAAATGAGAAACACTGTTTTTGAGAGGAAACTGTTCACCTCAAGAAATGAAATGAATACAGTGTTATGAACTTCTTAATTTCATTTTTCCAATATAACTTACATTACTGTTATGTGAGAGATGATGCATTTTTTTAACTCATTAAGTATATGTTAGTATAAATATCCAGCCTTTTGAGAAAAGTTTTTATTGCAGAGAGTATGAATTCACTAAATTGCATCAGGAGCAGCTGAGGAAATGAATTGTCAAAGATTGATGCTCTCTATCTTTGGAGTAGCTTACACCGGGTCTTATCTTGAAACACTGATGTATAAGGTCATTTAGCTTTACAAGAAATGTGTAATGTGTGTTTTTTTAAAAACTGATTTATGAAGAAGTTCTGTGGTCTTCAGGCTGAGATCACAGAAATGCTGAGCAGTAACATTAGATACTCTTAATGAGCAAAGCAAATGAGTGTTTATTAACTTACCTATCATCATAACAGGCAGACACTTCAGTGTTGATTTTTGTAGAGACTTTTAATTAACAGCAATAATAGAATTCAATGAGTAATGAAGTTATCTGTACACTGTTCCACCTTAGTACAAGACAAAGATGTCTAAGTCAGATAAAATGAAAAGTTTGATGAGGAGAGGCTGAGGGAGCTAGGGTTGTTTAGCCTGGAGAAAAGAAAACTCAGGGAGGACCTTATCCCTCTCTCCAACTACCTGAAAGGAGGCTGTAGTCAGGTGGGGCTTGGGCTCTTCTCCCAGGCAACTAGTGCCAGGATGAGAGGGCACGGCCTGAAGCTGCCAGGGGAGAGTTTGGCTGGATGTTAGGAAGCCCTTCCTTATGCAGAGGGTGATCAGACCTTGGAATGGGCTGCCCAGGGCACTGGTGGAGTCCCCATCCCTGAAGGTGTTGAAGGATAGCCTGGCTGTGGACCTTAATGCTGTGGTTTGGCTAATGGGGTGATGTCAGTTCCTGAGCTAAGGCTGAATGCGCTCAGAGGGCTTTTCCAGCCTCAATCACTCTGTGATTCTATGAAAAGGGTATCTGAGGTTTCACAGTTGGTGGGAAGCGAACAGAGGTCTACAAAATTATCTAAAAGTGAAATGCACCAAACCAAGACAGGGAGTAAAAGAAACTAATGCATGTAAGTGTGGAGGCAGCTGTGTTTGGCTTTGGTTCACGCTTACACAACAGCACTAAAGAAAACTTTATGTCCTGCCGCTGGTAAGGAATTGTGGTGGCATCCCTACCACTAGCTCTTTTCTTAATAGTTTACAGCCTCATAATTTTATTGTTTTCAACTCTGTGTTTTGCATTTAAGCCTTCTCTTGCAGATACTCGTAAATCTAGTTAGATAGTAGATCGATAATTGAGCAATATGAAAATTACACGCTATTGAAAATTGCAAGCAGATCATGAATTATAAATTGAAAGGCTTAAATTCCATCATTTCTAATTAAATTCTATTTTATAAGGTCTATATTTTATAAAAATTTCTATTTTATGAAGTTTTACATTTCCAAGAAGATTAACTTTGAAAATAATTACTAGAAAGTATCATTCAGCCGGATTCTCTTAATTTTAATAGAAACTTATACTGACACTGCTAAATTCATTGGAAAACATTCCTCACTGCCTCATTTTAGTTGACCTTTGTTGCTGCAGGAGTTAAGGCTGGCACAAAAAAGCAGTAAGATGGGCAAAAACAGGAATGAGAGAAGGATTCTGTTGCAAGATGCCTTTACCTCGACAGCCTGCCAGGCAGCCACAGGAGCTGAGCCACTCTGACTTCCACTAAAGCAGAGAGATAATTCCTTATAACAGTCATTCACAGAGATAAGTACCTGCACATGCACTCCAACTACTACAAAACTCCTCAGTTGTCTTAAACAATAGTTCATCTTTATGCTGTTTCCATGTTCTCTAGTTTCTGACGACAGAAATCTCAGGGAGGAACAGTGTGGGCTTTTCTTCGTTTAGTGCCCTTGTGAAATCCCCACTCTGACGCTCAGATGCCTCTACACAAGCACCATCTACACAAGCACCACAAGGAGAGCTTCATATTTTGGCACTACATGAAACTCTTGCCTTCCCAGTATTTTTCTATTTATCTGAAAATACAGTACAGATCTCAGTGGGGATCTGCAGGGGAAAATACCGCTATGCTGAATGCACACCCTCTGTGACATCTCCTGGGCATCTAATTGCTTTGGAAACGGCCACATTTCTATCCACAACAGTAAGAAATGTCTTTCCAAGGCCAATTCCGTGGAGAAGATGACATTGGCAAACGCTGAAGTTGCAGGTGCCGATGGCCAGACTAGCTGCTGTTCCCTGGTTTCCTCCCATGCAGCGCTTTCACAACTAACAAAGCAACAGCAACTCTGAGAAGTTAAGACAAAAGAGTCACGGGTGTATCCCGGCGGCTTTACCAAGCAGGGACAGAGCGCAGGAATTAGACAGCCAAGAGCCTCTGAGGGCACTGGTCCTGGTGCAGGCTGTTGTCAGCAGCAATTCCAGCATGACGCTCTGTTACAAAGCGCCCTTCTTCCAAAGAGCCAAACCATCTGTCCCAGGCAGCACACCCAAGCCTCCTTTGCCCTGCTCCACCACAATGAAATCAGAGTCCCAATGTGATTTAGAAAAACAATTCCCAGTGGAGGATTAGCAAGTCCTTTTGCAGTAGCAGTAAGAACTAAAGGGCTGTCTGGCATCCCATAGAGAAGACCACTATTCAGCCCGCTGCAGCACAATCCTGCTTGTTTAAGGCAGACTCACTGTACTTTTTTTCCCACATTTCTTCATTATTGCCAACATTAGCATGAGAACAGTCTCTCTGCCTGTTAGAACTGTACCCAAGTCTGCAGATTTTCCTCACGAGGCATCATGCAAGTTTTGCCTTTGATTTTATTCTAATTTATTCTGAATCTGCTCAAGTTTTGTTTGGAATTTCCAGTCAACCACATTGAAACTAACAATGTCCACCCAAATGGTAAAAATCCCATAACAGTTCCTTCTTTTTCGTCTGATTGGCTTGAAAGCAGTGTCACAAAATTCCTCAAAGATCCTCCCGTCTTTCAGGACGGGCCATCAAATCGATTACTGCCCACTGTAAACATCACCCGCCCGTGTAGCAGGTGGAACCTAATTTCATTACCACAAGCTTCAAATGGAAAACAGAGCTCAGGCTGTGAGCTTGGACTGTCTATAAAAGCTGCATTCGCAAGTCAGAAGCACTCTGCTGACATTTTGCTTTACTCAGACACCAAACTTACCATAGTTGCCTGCTTAAAATTAGGCAGAAACAAGGATGACCAGCTAACACAGCAGTCTTCATCTGCTGAGTATCATCTGATTCCTTACTTTCTGGCCCAATTACTGATAGATCTCAAGCTTAGCTGTTGTATTTTCAAACGGACACCTGAATTCCGATCAACACTAACAGCTGTAATGAGGCAGCTGTTCAAGGTTCAGACAGGTACAAAGGAATGCAGAAAACAAAAGCCAAGTCCTAGCAAGAAAAACTGTGTTGGAAAGAAAGGCCCCTCCACCCTAAACAAGGATTTATCCACAGGACACAGCTTGCTCTGCTGCTCATTGTGCTTTCTATTCTCTTCTGATTTAAGAAGGATTATTCCTTGTTTTGAAGAAACACCGTCTGTTGTTGCCAGTATTGGAACTTGTTTACTAGTTAATGACAGAGCTGAAGTAACTGCCTGAACAATGCAATGGGGGGTCATGACAGCAAAAAAATCAGGGAAAAAACCCAAAAGGCACTGAACACCCAGTTTCTAATGTTTTTAAAAGGGGCTTTGGTTGGTTAGTCTGATTTTAAAGCACTGCAACATAAAATACATCCCTGCAGTGAAACTACATTCATACTGGGTATGAAATTAGCACTCGCAATAGACAAGTCCCTGCAGCCTTACTTGTGCCTTGCACTCTGGGGAGGCTGGTACCAGAGCCATGGCTCTACAGCTACAATACTGATTGGCCTCCTCTTTCAGACTGGGACTGGTATCTGGGACTGGTCTAAGAATGAGGAAACTCACTGCAATTGGGTGACAGAGCACTGGGCAGGCTGCCCAGGGGGGTTGTGGAGTCTCCCTCACTGGAGATATTCAAGACCTGACTGGATAGGTTCCTGTGTGACTTGGTTTAAGATGATCCTGCTGTTGCAGGCAGATTGGACTAGATGATCTTTCGAGGTCCCTTCCTATCTGTAATGATTCTAATTCAGAAAACTGACTTAACTACAAATGCTGCTTTAGTTCTACTCTGCTTATAAAGAGATGCACGAAGTAACAGAGAAAGAGCAATCCTTTCCTTGGCATAGTGCTGTGTGCAGACATGCAGGTTTGTCTGCTCAGAGAAACGCACACCTCTCTTGCAAAGAGCCTATTAATTCTCCATTTAGCACCTCATACTTTCACAGATGTGCATTATATAAATATTTGGACTGCATAAATAGCCATCATCACAACAGAGCTAAGTAAAGCACAGGGCACTCTGGTGAGTTTGCATAAGTAGGCAGAGTTTTGACTATTCTTTGTTTTGTATTAAGCCCCTCAGGCTAGTTGCTTGAAGAGCTGCAGTTTCCTAAGTGAACCAGATTTA
Source organism: Rhinopomastus cyanomelas (assembly GCA_013400115.1). Lineage (NCBI taxonomy): Eukaryota > Metazoa > Chordata > Aves > Bucerotiformes > Rhinopomastidae > Rhinopomastus > Rhinopomastus cyanomelas. The sequence goes on from VXBP01008202.1 coordinate 653,023, forward strand.
ATTAAAAAAAATTCATCCACCCCCCCATCATCTAAAAAGAAACCATAAGAAAAAGATTTTTAAACAATCCATAACACTTCAGAACATATTAAGCTACGTCCCAATATGTAAGATTTCTGGAGACTTTGCTCAGAGGGAAATACTGTGACCTTGACTATTGAGTTCACTGTTATCCACAGCTATGATAGTGGAACCAGACAAGGGCAATGAGGCTGGAGAACAAGTTCTGTAGAGAGTGGCTGAGGGAACAGGGGTTGAGTCTAGAAAAGAGGAGACCTCATTGCTCTCTACAGCTACCTCAAAGGAGGTTGTAGCGAGGCTGGTGCTGGTCTCTTCTCCCAAATTACTAATGATAGGATGAGATGAAACAGCCTCAAGTTGCATCAGGGGAGGTTTAGTTTGGATCTTAGGAAGAAGTTCTTTGCTGAGAGAGTGGTTGGGCACTGGAACAGGCTGCCCAGGGAGGTGGTAGAGTCCCCATCCCTAGAGATGTTTAAAAACTGAGTAGCTAGAGCACTTGAGGCCATGGTCTAGAGGTTAGTGAGCTGTTGGGCTGAGGGCTGTATGTGATGATCCTAGAGATCCCTTCCAGCCATGGTGATTCTATGATTCTGTGATCCTTGTAATCACAGAGGCTGTACCAAACAAGGCACCAACCCATCAGCAGTTTCCACAAAATTTGAGTATATTGATATATTTTTCTATTTCTAAGAAACTAGAATTTCATCGTTTCCTGTTGCAGTAATTACTGACAATAATAGGGCAGCAACCAAGCTTTTGACAACTAAAATATAAAAGGCACAAATTGAAATTCCGTTCCTGCTTCAAACAGATGAAGTCTGGGAATTCTATAGAAAGAAAAGTCGTGGTTCTAGGATTAAAATAGAAGCAGAGCACATAAACAGAGCATTTTATACATAGCATTTCAGAGTCTCAGCAACAGCAAGGACAAAGTCTTACAAGGATATTTTGTACCAGCTGGCAGAGCTGAATTTGAGGGAATTTTTTTCCAAAGGCCAGCACTGCATATTTGCCTGTTTAACAATACTATCTCCATCTGAATTTCCAAGTGAGTATGTCCACCTTGGTCAAAGATGTACAAAGGCAATGTTGTGTAAGGAATAAATGCTCTGTTCCATAAGAAAGAGGAAGGAAACAAGTAATCTAAAAAGTGAAAAAGACAACAGGTGAGAGTCAAATCCAAATGATAAACCTACCTGATCTATTAGTATACAGAACAGATTTGGAGCAGCCCGCTTAGGAGGCCTCCACACAAGTAACACACAAAGGGTTGTGGTATTTACCCACACATTCTTGAATTTAATGAAAAACATATTGTTTCAAAATATACTTGGAGAAACACTGAGGGAATACTCAGCTGCCTGCCCCTCTCAGGGCATTCACCAAGCCCTGCACTAAGCAGCTGTCTTCTCTAAACAGTTTTCCTCATTGTGTTTTTTAATAGGGTCAACCTCACAAGCTTGTGATACCTTACACTTGTGTAACACACCTGTAGGTTTAAATCCAAGATACAAACCCATCATGCCCTCCAGCAACCTAAGGAGACCTTGTTCTAAAGAGGAGCAGGTTACAGACCACTCACTATACCACCAGCCTCCAGCAGAGCAACAGCATTGTGCCAACGACAGCCACAGCATGGAAACTGAAGTACAAAGGGCCAACTGTCACAGAATGCTGCGCTTTAGTGACATCTCAGCTGTGAGATTTTACACAGTTTGCGAAGTTTAGTAGGGTTGGAAGGGGCCTTCCAAGGCTATCAGGTGCAACCCTCCTGGCTCAAGCAGGATACAAATCACTGACAAGCAGAACCACCTGAAAAAACCTCAATCAACTCCACAAAACCACATTCAGCCAGGTCTGAAACCTCTCCGGAGAAGACGACTCCATAGCCTCTCTGGGCAACCCCTTCCAATAGTTAACCCTGACACCAATAACACTGCCCTTGGTCTAGTCTGGGTGTTAGACCTCACCTCACTCATCTTTCCCAGTGGAGTAGAGATCTCAGCTGGTAGCACACAACTCAGTCAGAGAGGACAGTGAGCAGCACCTGTCACTGAAAACTAGTGTTTGCTGGAGCTGCAAATAAAACACAGCAATATCTACCCAGCAGGAAACAGAAGATGCACTGAAGAGAAGAAGCCCTGGTGTGCAGTTTACAAGGCCTTCCAGCAGAAAATGGTACCTATATTCACCAGGATAGGATAAACTGCAGGTGATGCAACTAGACTCTGGAAAGTACAAACTTGAGAAAAACTTTCTATCCTGTCCAGATGATCTCTTATCAGTTATGCCAGGTCAGCACTACAGGGACACTCCATGAGTACTACTTGATACCATCATTGAAGGGAAGCACAGAATCATAGAATGTTCTAGGCTGCAAGGGACCTCTAGAGGTCATCTGGTCCAACCTCTCTACACAGGGATGACTCCACCTAGGTCAGAACCTCATCAAGCCTGACCTTAAATGCCTCCAGGGATGGGCCGCCCATCACCTCCCCCATTGGGGAGCTTATTCCAGCCATCAACCACCCTCACATTGAAGAACTTTGTTCTAATATGCAGTCTAAACTTTCCCATCTTCAGCCTATTCCTACTTGTCCCATCTGTACAAACCCTCTTGAATAGACCTTCCCCTGCCCCCCTCAAGTACTGTAAGGTCAAAAGAAGGTCCCCTCAGAGCCTTCTTTTCTCCAGGTTGAACAGCCCCAACTCTCTCAGCCTGTCTTCATACAGGAGATGCTCCTCTTCCTCGATCATTTTAGTGGCCCTCCTCTGGACTGCTCCAGGCCACCTCNGCCCATCACCTCCCCCATTGGGGAGCTTATTCCAGCCATCAACCACCCTCACATTGAAGAACTTTGTTCTAATATGCAGTCTAAACTTTCCCATCTTCAGCCTATTCCTACTTGTCCCATCTGTACAAACCCTCTTGAATAGACCTTCCCCTGCCCCCCTCAAGTACTGTAAGGTCAAAAGAAGGTCCCCTCAGAGCCTTCTTTTCTCCAGGTTGAACAGCCCCAACTCTCTCAGCCTGTCTTCATACAGGAGATGCTCCTCTTCCTCGATCATTTTAGTGGCCCTCCTCTGGACTGCTCCAGGCCACCTCTGGAGCTTTGCTACTACCAGGGAGCAGAAGAAATCCTCTGTGGCCACTAAAACATCTTAGAAATTCTACCAACAGCACCCAGACAAAAAAAGGCATTAGCTAATACAACTGCGGGGAGATTAATTTAGTTCCTGCCACCTCCAAGCACCAATAAGGGGATGACTCAAGCATCTGAGCTCTTCATTTCTCTTATGAAATACCAGCTACCTAGTTGCAAGCTTTTATGGGACAGCTTTAGCAACTGCTTCTCAAATAGGACCTACTGCATCATCCTTGTGTGTATTGGAGTTCGGCCTAGCGAGGGCTCTAACAAAAAGCTTGGGACACTGTAACACACGTGTCAGCATTCAACAACGGGAATGGGAGGACACAGAATTTATATGAAACCTACACAGGCTTAGAGAGTGTGTCTTGCCAGGCCTCTCTTTCTTGAAAGATGCTCAATGTTTTTGAACCCTTTTCCTTCAACTGTTGGAAAACACACTGCTGCCACTTGAAGAAATGACTCCGCAACTGTTTTATGATTCAAACAATCATCAAAGTTAGGGTTGTGAGACACAACTTGTACCCTTGTAAAGCCAGAAAGGGCTTCCATGTTCAGACATGTAAGTAGCAGCAGAGCACTGTGAGCAAATGACTACACAGTTGGATGCTGCAGAAGGTACTGTTACTGCTAACAACACGGACTTCCTGGCAGGACCTGCAGAGGACAGGGAGACACAACAGCAAAGAAGTGGAAACTGAGAAACAGTGGAAGCATCTGCTGTAAGGAAGCAGAATGCTCAATCTTGGAAATATCACAGTTTTCACATCAAACGTAGTGAACTTCCCAGAGAATAGCAATGGGAATAATGATCCTTCCTGTCACGGCACTGCTACATAGAGTAATTCGGCCAAATCCTGCGTGAGAAGGACAAATAAACAGCAAGTAAAACCTAAGATGCCGAATGATGTCTATTCCCTCATATCAGGAATGTGTGAAGGCAACACATGTAAAAATCTTTCCACATCAAACCAAAGAGTGGGGGGAAAGAAAAATTAACAAGGATTACAATAGAAGTTACCAATGCGATGACCTAGGAAGACTTGAAGACACCTTAGGATTAGAGCAAGAGAAGCAGGGGCAACGCCAAGAACAGTCATTTCTGGACATGAAAAATGTTAGGCATATGCACATGTAGGCAAAACGTGTAAGGAAAACAAATGAGGCTGCTGACGTGAATAATCAGACCCTTGCCAGTGCCCCAGTGCTGTCCATGAGACAGTACACGTTTGTCTTTCCTCTCTCCCAAGGAAAACCAGAAGCCCGTGGTTTTGTACCGAGGAGAAGCTCAAATAGAGCAGAGAACACCACACTGAGCCATCAGTCTTAGGGAGTGTGGCGACTGTAGGTACTTAAAAGCAGTTATCTACAGCCACCAGTCTATCTATTAGTTTAATATTAATCACTAAGATAACATGGGTTTGATAAAGTGACAGTAAGAATTTCAGATCTGTAACTGTGTAGGGAAAACGTTAGAGAAGTTCCAGTTTCCCCCTCCCTAACAGTGTCAACACTTGAAATCCACAAAAACATGAATACCTGCAATATTCGGTCTTCCTTGAGTTCAGGTTTATATTTTTAAACTGTCCTTAACACTTGGCTACACCAAGATAAAATAGTAATTATAGAAAGAACTTCCAACAGTTCATCAAAAGGAATACATGCAACTTGAAAAGTGCCAGCTGACTGAGAAGACTAGTTGTCCTAACATCCAGCAGGAGAAAATGACAGCACTGATAGTGCTGCAGTGGTTCCTCTGACAGGGAGGAAGGAATACTGGAACCTCCTACTCAACATGCCTTACAGGATGCGTTTGCAGCACACGGCCCTGTCATTGAGAGATTTAATCTCTGCTAGCACAGCTGCTGTGCACCCAGGAGTCTTCTGGAGGGCATGGTGCATTTCCCCCTTTAGCCTGCTGACAAAGGGCTTGTCGAAAAATAACTCCTGCAGTCTCAATGGCCCAAGAACATGACCTCTGAACTAAAATGTTAGTGACTCAGATGCTCTGAACAAGATGACTAATTGCTAGCAACCCAAACAAACACAAATACTCTGAAATTCACATTTTCACTGCTAAGTTTTGGGTTTAAGATAACAGACAAAGGGAAAAATGATAACACAAAATATGGAAGAATGAGGCTTCCTAATTCCATTATTTCAGTTTCAAGCTCCTTGGAGTAACCAAGAGATAGATCCACAGTGTCCAAAATGTCCAAGATAAAGCCAATATGCAGTTAACAGTGACACAGAGTGCTCTGATTGGCAAGTCTTACAACACAAAAAAGGACAACTGTACTGTTGGGATGTCCCTGGTGGACTTTCTAATCACTCCTTAGTTCAAATAACATGTGAACATCAAGTATTTTTCAAATTATTCTTCTATGGAAAGTCCATTTCTTCAGTTGAGATCTGTTTTCCAGCACTCTCTCAAACTCATTCTACTTTCCATCTGATGAGCAGGACAGGCTGCCCAGGGAGGTTCTGGAGTCTCCCTCTCTGGAGATGTTTAAAACCTGCCTGGACATGTTCCTGTGCAACTTGGTCTAGGTGATCCTGCTGTGGTGGGGGAACTGGACTGGATGATCTTTTGAGGTCCCTTCCAATCGCCAATGTTCTGTGATCAACTACAGAACACAACACACTCACCTGGTGGAGACACAAAGGTGCTCCTGATGCTTTCTCTCATTCTGTGACCTTATATCTCTTCCCCCCCCCACCCCGTGGAGATAGATCTTATTAAGAGAGGCCAGCAGAAAGTTGCTTGCAACGTGAGTAGCACGCTACTCTGGATTTCCTCATCACTAGCCAAGCTAGCCAGATCAACATGACTGCTGTTTCACTCTGTGCTCTGATGTGGGTAGAAACTGCAGAAACCAACTGAGCCTTTGTCTTTTCAAGCTTATGTAAAATATTTACATCTAGATAGGAGATGTTTCTGACAACACAACAGCAGACGGGTCCTATCATTAACCACACACATTCAACTCATTCTCCTGGTGAAAACGCTTTCCACTGTGACAAATTTAAATCTCCCAGCAGATGTCTGGTGGGTAGTGATATCAGACTGAGTGCAAACATAGTTGAAATCAATGACATTTTGTTCTGTATCAGAGCTGATAAAAGCTGATAATGAGTTGAGATCCCTTTCCTCCTTTACTCCAATTCTAAGCCCCATGGTAGTGCCACGGCTGACTGCTGAAGTGATTCAACACTGCCCATCTTGAAATTATTGAAGAAACACTGAGACATGAAATGCATTTGATAAATATGAGTCCAAAAAGCTTTTACAACAGTTCTCACTTCAGTTAAAAATTGCTGGCAGCTTGAAAGGTGAAGACAGGTCTCGTGCAACTCTACTAAAAGGGTAGTTACTTCATATTCTGTTGGGATTCCAGAATATTTACTACTTATTTTTTAGACTCCCCTCTTCCATGCTTTTCTATTTCTACCTAGAAAGAAAAAGTTCTCCAGACTCCTCGTTAGCTTTCAATAAAAAGCTGAAGATTTGTGTCACCATCAAGAGAAAAAAAATGAACCTTTTTTTCTACAACACAGAGCTCTCACTTGCCCCAACTAAACACTTACTAACTAAACACTGTCCTGTCACTGGATTTGTATTTCACTGAATCCTAGAATGGCCGGGGTTGGAACGGACCTTAAAGATCATCTGGTTCCAACCTTCCTGCACAGGCAAGGACACCTTCATCAGATCAGGGACCCACCCAACCTGGCCTTCAACACTACCAGGGATGGGGCAGCCACAACTATCTTGGGCAATCTGTTACCAGCATCTCACCACCCTCGCGGCAAACAATTTCTTGCTCGTGTCCAACTTCAATCTCCCCTCTTCAAGTCTGGAACCCTTTCCCCTTGTCCTCTCACTACCACCTGTGTCAAAAGCCCTCCCCTAGCTTTCTTGTAGCCCCCTTCAGAGACTGGAAAGTTGCTATACTTAGAAGAAAATATCCAATACCGTGGAGAAGAAAGAGCTGACAGTATAGTAAATTAAATAAACTATTAGTTCCTTATTAGTTCCTTTAACTGTGTGGTGAAAATGGAGGTAGAATTTGACACAGATTTTATACACTGTATAGACTAGGTTCTTTCATCACGATTTCTTCTACTCCCTTTCACACCTGGAGTGAGCAGCAAGAAAGAAACCTGCAGGAGTTCTGTGTGTTCCAACTTGAAAGATGCATTACTTGGCTTGAAAAGAAAGAGAGTCTTCAAAGAATATGTCCAGCAACATAATACCGGTCCTGAATTTTGTCTTCTGACTGAAAGTAGAGCTCTGGGAGACAGCCTCCCTGCTGAGGTTCTGGTGCCTTATGCCTGCCTGTATCTACACAGCCACACCCAGCCCAGCTCCCTTGAGTTGCCCTAATCACAGAGTCACTACAAACTGGAAGGGGCCTCGAGAGATCCAGTCCAATCCCCCCACAACAGCAGGATCGCCTAGACCAAATCACACAGGAACACATCCATTGATGGAGACTCCACAACCTTGAAGCTCACTTCAGTCCTCAAAAATGCAGCCAATCTCATTGCTATTACTGTTTTGGTTACTGTTGGCTCCCTGTTCCCAGATGCTCTGACTCTTGATGTAAAGTCCTTCTACCAAGACACAGCATCATTTGCCTGGTTACCTGTGCAGTTATTGATTCCATTTTACCCTTCCTGGCCTGAACAAATCCTGAGGATTTTTCTAAGTATTTTCAAAATATATTTTTAAAGACCTTTCTGAAGAGAAAGAGTCAACATTAGTGGTCAAATTCCTGTTATCACTCTGGCCATGCAGCATATACTTATGTCCTAGTTTGAGGATTAAAGGTGGAACCCTCTAGGGCAGATATTTACATTCCCTTCCACAAAGGGAGGTTTAATCACCACAGTATACAGGATTTCAGGTAACTAGGGAACAAAAAAATAGCATTTATGGAATTCCTTCCTGGGATGAGCATGAGAAAGAACAACACGAGAATTGCTTCACGGGCACACGTTAGTTACCGTCTGGCTATATCCTCTCACACCAAAACTGAATTCTCATTGAGCAGAAAGGATACATACACCTTATAAACCACAGAAGAACACACACAGGGGTCCAGAAATCAAGAGCACTCTACTACAAATTGTCTTTTTCTCTGAATAATGACTGTAGAACATTTTGTGGTCACGTTTCCATGCTGTAAGAACAAACTAGTGATGTATTTGAACCAGAAATGCAGCTCTTCCCCACTCCAAGAAAAACAAATCATTACCAACCTCTGAAACAAATGATGAGAATCTCCTTCCTAAAGAAAAACTGAAGTTCTCATCCCATATCTTTAGAAAAACTGTGATGCAATGTTGACACAGTTTACCCTTTCCGTGTTATATACAACAGACCATTGATACCAACTGTCCTGGTGAGGATGCTGCTTGGTAGCCTTGTAGTTCATTGTCTGCTTGCTGGCTGAGAACTTCTGCCCTTAGTTACTAGCCAAATAGAGAAATATTCTGAAGAGTTTCAATCACATATTCAAAGATTATTTAAGCTCTTTAGAAGTGAGACTGCTGTATAAAAAAATCATTAAACAACCTTCATGGTAGCACTTATGAGTAGTTTGCAATCCATTTAGAAACTGGTTATTGGTCTTTGTTATTTTGGTCTGTCCGAAGTTCTTGGATTAATATTTGGCTTTGCTCCTGTATGTACCCGAGAGATGGCCAAAATTAGACTAAGGAGAAGAAACATGAGAATTTCTACATTGATTGATTGTATAAGCCAATAATATTTCTGACATCTCTCAAGAAAACGTGATAGGATTTGAAGTCTATGCCTTTGCTCTAAACCCCATGTCCTCAGCTGTACCTGTTTGTGAAGCTCTGCTGTGTCTTCTACCTCTCCCAGTGTTCATCCCACCTTCTTTGCCCGCTCCCAAATCAGCACATTAGGCATCAGGTAATGGTCTTGTAAGACAAGTAAATCTCTTCTAGCAGTTTGAATCAAGAGGTGATAGAGCTTGCCAAAGATCCCCTTTAAGTAGTGAGGTTTCACTGACACATATCACTCTGTAACCCCGACTTGAGTACTTCAGTGAGTGTACTTATAGCTTCAAGCAAGTCTAAGCAACTTCCATTCCAGCTAACTACTGAACAGACAGTACTGAGCAGTTGGAAGAGCAATTCAGTCTCATGGGTATTAGTTAGTAGATTGTGCCAGTGAGCAGAGGTGGTCACTCAGCACATAAACAGCTCGTGCTGCAAGTTACTGAGTACAGCTGGAGTAAGAAGGCTAAAAGTAGTCAACCGGGCAGCTACCAAATTAGAATGGCTTCTGTCTCTAAAGCACTAAGGCAATCTCTGCCTGTACTTCAATCAACACTTTGTGTCTGCAATGCTAAAGGGGCAGTCATACCTTTATGTGTTGCTCATTTTGCAATGGGCTCCTGGTGTTATCCTCCCTTCTGCACCAGAAGAGCTGTTTTGGGGATGAAGACTAAGTCTGGATGAGGGCATTGGTCCTGCTTGATCAGCTGAGCATGGACAAATCCACCAGGGACGTCACAAACACATGTGGAAATGGAAAAGACAGCCATGAGGAAGCAGAAGCAAGACACTAGGGCAAGAGAAGGAAGGGTGGCAAGGCAGTTGTAAAATGCTATTTACTATGTCAGGATGTATTCCAAGTACAACATGAAGGAAACCATTCTCAGTAAGCGATTAGAATTCAGTCTGTCTGGGGTTCAACCAGACCAAGTGTAAGGTCCTGCATCTGGGTTGAGGCAATCTTAAGCACAAATACAGGCTGGGCAGAGACTGGCTGGAGAGTAGCCCCGAGGAGAGAGACTTGGGGGTGCGTGTGGACGAAAGGATCAACATGAGTCAGCAATGCACACTTGCGACCCAGAAGGCAAACCAGATCCTGGCTGCATCAGGAGAAGTGTGGCCAGCACATCAAGGGAGGAGATTCTCCCCCTCTACTCTGCTCTGGTGAGGCCCCACCTGGAGCACTGCATCCAGTTCCAGAGCCCTTATTACAAGAAGGATGTGGACGTGCTGGACGTGCAGAGGAAGGCCAGGAGGATGATCAGAGGGCTGGAGCACCTCTCCTGTGAGGCCAGACTGAGAGAGTTGGGGCTGTTCAGTCTGGAGAAGAGGAGGCTCCCAGGTGACCTTATTGTAGCCTTCCAGTATCTGAAGGAGGCCTACAAAAAGGCTGGGGAGGGACTTTTTAGGATGTCAGGTAGCAACAGGACTAGGGGCAATGGAGCAAAGCTGGAGATGGGTAGATTTAGACTGGATGTGAGGAGGAAGTTCTTCACTGTGAGAGTGGTGAGAGCCTGGAATGGGTTGCCCAGGGAGGTTGTTGGGGCCCCATCCCTGGAGATGTTTAAGGCCAGGCTGGATGGGGCTCTGGCCAGCCTGGTCTAGGGTGGAGTGTCCCAGCCTGGTGGGGGGGTTTAGAACTGGATGATCCTGTGGTCCCCTTCCAACCCTGAGTGATTCTGATTCCATAACTTCTCCAGTGAAGTGATCCTGCTGTGGCAGGAGGATTGGACTAGATGATCTTTTGGGGTTCCTTCCAATCCCTAATGATTTTGTGATTCTATTTTCATGGAATCATAGAATCAAACAGCGCATCACAGAACTAAAGATCCGCACTACAGGCCCTAAGCAAAAACTTGAAGGAGAGTACAAGTGTGACACTGGCCTCGGGAGAGCCAGGCAATGAAAATCTGAAGTACTGCACTAAAATAAGAGCACAAATTCCTTCTTGTCTCACTTGCAAAAAATTCACTGGTATATTTATGCTATGAAATGGACTGATTCAGTTACAAGTGTTAGCTGATTGCGACAAACATGTGAAGTTCAAGTGCAATGACACGGTAAAGTTAAGATGTATGACTATTGGTGGGAAGAGGTACAGCTGAGGCTCAATTTTCTTACGTCCTCTGAACCACAAACAGAGCGCTTTCTAAATCTTGTCGCTTAGAGAAAGAATAAGATAAACTAGACTACTTTTAGTTAAATATTGATCTATAACAGTAAGCCACACTTTGACCAAACTACACCAAATCACCAAGCAAAGAGGAGCCTGTAAACATGGAGTTTCACTTTTAAAAAGAAAAAAGTCCCTGCTTGTTTTAAAGTAATTATATCCTGCCTGTTGCATTTGAACAAAATCTTCATGAAGCCAGAATGCAGAGAGGCACGTTTCCATAGGTTATGTGTACGTAATAAACTTCTCTATAATCCTCCCATTTTCAAGGTGGAAAGTGAGACACTTCAGAGCATACCTGAGAGCCAGGCTTCTGAGATAGTCCATTTACATCGCTCTACTTCTACAGTTAGATTTGCTTCTCATCACGTCACATCCATGTGTCTCCACAATTGTTGGTCTGCTGTCATAGTAGATGACCTGGTGTCCTTCGCAGTCAAGAACAGTCACTTCTGTCCCTAGACCGCACCTTGAGTGCAGGTCCAGTTTTGGGCACCACAGGACAAGGAGGATATTGAGGAGCTGCAGCAGGGCCTGAGAAGGGCAACAGGGCCGGGGGGAGGACTGAAGAACAGGCTGTATGAGGAGCAGCTGAGGGAACTGGGGTTATTTAGTCTAGAGAAGAGGAGGCTGAGAGGATACCTTCTTGCTCTCCCCCGGCACAGCTTCAGGCCCTATCCTCTCATTCTGGCCCTAGTTGCCTCAGAGAAGACCCCAATCCGACCTAACTACAACCTCCCTTCAGGGAGCTGAAGAAAGGGAGAAGGTCCCCCCTGAGTCTCCTCTTCTCCAGGCTAAACACCCCCAGCCCCCTCAGCCTCTCCTCATCAGATTTCACCTCCAGTCCCTAATGCACTCTCCTCAAGCTACCATTTTCCCCTCATGCCATGTAAAGCTTGACACCATGAATTGTGATCAATATGCCAGTTTCTAGAACTCCTTCCTATAAATGACATAACAGTGACATTAAGTACCTTTAATCATGATAGAATTTCAGTTTACTTAAACAGCTTTAAACAAACATTTAACAGACGCCTTTCATACTCTATTCTATTGCATGATGGTCCTAACTGCAGTAGTTCCTTAAACACTTGCACTTTAAGTACAATATCCTTTTCAGCTCCCTGAACCATAGCAATTGCAAAAGCCTTGGACACCTGACTGGAAGAAACTTAACACATTCTACCTAATGACTAAGGGCTGAGGGAGCTGGGTCTCTTGAGCTTGGAAAAATGGAGACTGAGAGGTGACCCCATTAATGTTGATAAATATGGAAAGGGCAGGTGTCAGGAGGATGGACCCAGGCTCTGCTCAGGGGCATCCAATGATAGGATGAGGGGCAATGAGTGTGAGCTGGAACAGAGGAGGTTCCACATCAATATGAGAAGGAGCTTATTCCTGGTGAAGGTGACAGGGGACTGGAAGGGGCTGCCTAGCGGGAGGGTTGTGGAGTCTCCTTCTGTGGAGACATTCAAAACCCACCTGGCCACGTTCCTGTGCGACTTAATCTAGGGAATCCTGATCTGGCAGGGGGTTTGGGCTGGATGATCTTTCGAGGTGCCTTCCAATCCCTAATGTTCTGTGAGTCTGTGATACTTGTAGAGGTTAGCAGCAGCCAAAGTCAATTTCTCTCATCTGAAGGGTGAGTATGGAAAAAACACCATAGTGCCGCACACATGCTGTGAGCTGGATGAAGCAACATGACCATACATTCTAACTCAGATTCCTATATTAAAAAAGCCATAACATTGCAAAACTCTGCGTCCTACCTCTTTGATACAAGCCAAGTGGCTTCAATATTTCTGCCTGAAATCTCTAAGCAAGTATAGCAGCTCACAGACTTGTTCAAGACAAACTTTTCAAAGGCCAAGTGGGATTAAAGCAATTGGATCCTAAGACATTTCAATGGCTGGCTACTTCCACTGTTAAATACATTTTTCATTTCTAGATTCAATTTGTCTGCATTCACCTTTCAGCTGCAGAATTCTCATCAGTACTTGCTATAGTAAAAAGCAATCTGCAGTCAGAGGACTCTTACCCTCAAAAATGTTTAGACTAGGTAATTTTTTAATCTTTCTACATAATAAATCTCAGCTTCAATAAAAGGCTTGTTGTGCTGTTGTGCCTCTTTGAATGCCTTGCACGTTTAGTAGCTTGGATTTTTCCCAGGTACCTGATGGCATCACACCTATCTACAGCTTACACAATCAACTGCTTCCTTATCCAAAGGCTTTAAAACTGAGAGATGCCCTTCCTTTCGGCAGTGTCACAAAAACAAGTGAGCTAGTCCTTTCAGGTCAGAGAACCAGTGCAAGTTTGGGTAGTGCCTCTTTTAAAACCAGACAGTAATTGAAATGGAGCTGCTCTACCAAAAGCACATTGACAGTGATGCCCTGCAGCAGCATGTGTGAATGGGTTCCACCAAGACCTCTGTACCCATTACTCACTGTTCCCCCAGTCCTGTCCAGTGCTTACAAGCTTTTCTAACATTAAGTAATTCAAGAACAAGTGCTCAGCAGAAGCATGCATGAGCCCATGACTGTGGGACGTATTTAAAACCATATATTGAGCGAAAGCTCCTTTTTTTTCAGCTAAAAAGAGCCAGCTCCCTCACAGCCTTTCTTCATCAGGGAGATGTTCCACTCCATCATCTTTGTGGCTCTGCATTGGACTCTCTCAAGTAGCTCAAGCTTCTTGCACCAAGGGGCCTAGAACTGGACACAATATTCCAGATGTAAGACAGACATTTTTTACAATGAGGGTGGTGAAACACTGGAAGAGGGTGCCCAGAGAGGTGGTAGATACCTCTCCTATGGAAACACTCAAGGTCAGGCTGGACAGGGCTCTAAATAACACCATCCAGCTGAAGATGTCCCTGTTCTTTGCAGGTGTGGATAGACTGGATGATATTTAAGAGTCCCTTCCAAACCAAACAATGTTGCAACCCATAAAAGTCTTCTCTTAGAAGTAACAAGGATGTGATTGATGAGATTTACTTCCCATGAAGCATGCTGGCTGGAATCATAACTCCTGAAAGAAGTTATTTACAGATTTTTCTGCTACCTTTTCCTACCCAGTGCCCTTCTAATGCTCCAAGTTAATGAAAGGAAATATTTTTTTTCCAGTTTGTGGAAATTCTCCCTTCCATTAAAATGTATGCTAAATGCACAAAATGAAATCATTGCCCAGTTTCTTGGTGCATGTAAATCTGGCTCAGGCTAATTTGAGTAGAAGCTATGCCAACACCCCTCAAGACCACAAGGATTGCTATGAGGAGAAATACCACACCTTTCACCTGACCAGCAGGTGACTTGATTTCACTTAAACCTGTACAGGACTGGGAAATTTAGGCAACATCACTGTTCCTTTGAGACATAAGCAACAGAAGCTCTTTAAGTGGGCAGTTCATATGAAGAGCGTTGTTTTCTAACACATTGCTCACACTGGCCAGTGAGGAATGGCCAAGTTGCTACCTCTCTCCTCCCAACTTCACTAGGTAAAAAACAGAATCTGTATCCCACACTAGTTGTTAGGTCTTCTCCTGACCCACTATCATGTGCTGCCAGGTGTTTTCAAAGCTTCTTACACTGCTTTACTGGACAGTGCATCTGAAACCTGCAAGGACTTAATTTGGAGAAGGATTCATAGAATAAATTTAATGGTTTCATTGTTCTAAAGCTGCCTGTAATTACTTTGTCAGGTAAGTGATATCTTAGTCTGTTTGCTGCTAGCATTTACTGCTGTGAAAAATCCAATACAGAATGGTAACTTTCACGTCCTGTCACACAGAAGGCTCCGAAGGCATGAAAAGCAATAAAGCAAAGGAGTCACAGTGGATCAGTCTGGCGGTGAGGAGCACAGAGTCACCAGAACAATAATGAAATAGAGAAATAAAAGGATGAGGATTGAATATGGAACATAAAAAGATTACTTACATGCTGTATCTGAAAATATCAAGATGAAATAGAATCAAGCATCCACTTTCAGAAGCATTTGTGCTTTTACCAAGGCAAAACATCTATGCAGTAGAAAACAAAACTAAAGGTCATGCTGCAGCTCTTTACAGTGTTTCTTAGATGTCTGAAGATCTTACAGCTGAATTCTTTCAGCTTCCTCAGAAGTTAAAACAAAACGGTACTTTTCAGAACACCATAGTGACAGCACTAAACACAAGCAGTGTTTTAGGGAAAAATAATCTCTTTCTAAAGGAGAAAAGCCTACCACGTGTCCCTATTGTGACTTGTGTAACTGGATCAAAAGGTTTACTAAACATGATTTATAGTGTTTCAAACACTACCTTACTTTATCCCAAAAAACCCTTGAGAATATCCTTAATACTGAAATATGGATACTTCATATAACTTGGAGTTATATAAAGAACCATTATCCAGTGCAGATTTTCATCATTATCCCCAGTTAGCACTGGAACAATCCTGAGGGGTTGGGACTACGTTGCTCTATGTATTTTGCATGTATATTCAATAAAGATTTTTTGATCCAACTATCTACAGAGCTGAGAAAAAACTACTACGTGACAAAACTACTAAGTACTACCCCTGTAACAGAGGGTAGGAATTGAAGGAAGGAAAGATTTCTCAATTCAGACTGACCTTTTGAAAGGCCCTGTCATTCAAGTCCAGGTTTTCCTTGGCCATACAAACCTGGCACATTTCATTTCTTCATGTGTGATTTGTTTGGTCTCCAACGATACCAACAGCACTCAGAACTGAAAGATGTTTATCCGGCAAAACTACATCTGGATGGTTTCTAGCACAACTTAGGCAGAGTTCAGATTTTTGAAGGACTTGCATTCATCAAGAGGCTGTTTCAGTGAAGAGTGACAGACTGACCTCTGTAACCACTAGACCTTGCAAAGGTCCTGGGTGAGCTTGTCCTTGTTGAAATGACATCTCTAAATATAACCAATGCAGTCATTCCTTTTGTGTTTAGAATCATGGAGTCATTTCTGTTGGAAAAGACTTTTAAAATAATCTTTGAGATGATTTCTGGCTACCTCCTTATCCTGATGTCATCTTCTGTACTAGAAACTTGGTTACAAACTTGAAGAGGGGAGATTGAGGTTGGACATGAGGAAGAAATTCTTTGCTGTGAGTGTGGTGAGATGCTGGAACAGGTTGCCCAAGGCACTTGTGGCTGCCCCATGCCTGGCAGTGTTGAAGGCCAGGTTGGCTGGGGCCCTGAGTGACCTACTCTAGTGAAGGTGTCCCTGCCCTGCACAGGGGGGTTTGAACTGGATGATCTTTAAGGTCCCTTCCAACCCTGGCCATTCAGTGATACTTACTATGATTGTAACTCACCACATACAGACAGCAAAGATTAAGACACAAAACTCTCTTGGTTTTCACAGCCAAGTCCCTTTGTCACCATCACAGACATATCTTGATTCTTACTGTAAATTCTCCCCTGGTCTCTCTACTCCCAAGCTGCTCTGAGGAGGAGCAGCTAAAAAATATATTCCTACTCTTCCAACATAATCCCACCTCCCCAAACTTACACTGCTTTTTGATATGCTCATCCCTCAATACTTCCCTTTTTTTGATGCCATCACTACTGTGGCACAAACACATCCTCCTGCTCCATTGAATGCATTTCAGGAAAGTTTTGCTAGTTCTGTTTCAAGTTGCACATAAACCTTAACATATCTACAGACCAAACAGTTCAACAAGTCCTGCAAGGTGTTACAAGACAGTCATTGCTGCTTGTTGATCAGCAGGCAGATAGCTCTAAATTACACAGAAAGCAAGGCTGCAGTCAGGAGTGCAGATGATGAGTTATGCTTTGCTTACCTCCCTGACACAGAGCTTTTGCTCTGCTCTTGCTGTCGAGTCCTTCTCCAAGAGGACACCTCATTTTGTATTTCAGTCGGCTACAATTTAGAGAATTTAAGCTGCTGAAATCTCATTCCAATTGCTCTGGCTTAAGAGACTTATTACTGATCTTTCTTGAGACTGATATCCAAACAAAGCAGCCAGACATTTAAATGAAAACTTATATAACTTCATCTTCTAGTTCCCCGCTGGTATGCATGGTACCAAAGTCCTGTCAACACACAAGACTTCACTTAGATGAATGCTACTGGTGATTATGTGCTTTAGCATTGAGTGCTTTACAAAACTTAGAAAAGGCTGACAACACTCCTGAACTAAAAATAAAGCAGCCTCCTGACTTGTGACTAAAGCCACGCTGTACCTCAAGTCTTTATCTTGCGTTACTTCAGATACTCATTACTGGCATAATAGGCCAGGCATTAAGCTCTGAACCCAACTGTGCACAGGCTTCACCACATCGTTTACTTAGCTAACTGAATTCATCTCAATACCGACTGCAGCTAAGATCTGAAATCCTTGTTCCCGCCTCCACACGCATTAAAAGGAAAAATACAGTAAAAACACAAGAAGGAAGCTCCTGTGAAGAAGTGGTATATGGTTACCTAGAATCTCCTAAGAACATCGGAAAAGACATTTTTATTAGGTCAGTTGCAGTCTTCTACATGAGATATGGTAATGGCTGAGAATCTCCAGGATCATCAAGTCCAGCCGTCAGCCCAACAGATCCCTAACACCTACACCATGGCCTCAAGTGCTCTAGCTACTTGGTTTTTAAACACCTCCATGGACTCGGGACGCCACCACCTCCCTGGGCAGCCTGTTCCAGTGCCCAACCACTCTCTCAGGAAAGAACTGCTTCCTAAATCCAAACTAAACCTCTCCTGATGTAACTTGAGGCCATTTCCTCTCATCCCATCATTAGTAATTTGTGAGAAGAGACCAGCATCAGCCTCACTACAACCTCCTTTGAGGTAGCTGTAGAGAGCAAGAAGGTCTCCTCTTCTCTAGACTAAATAATCCCAGTTCCTTCAGCCGCTCTTCATTGTGCTTGTTCTCCAGCCCTCTCCCTAGCCTGTCTTCATAGGAGAGGTGCTCTATCTGTCCAATCACCCTTGTGGCCCTCATCTGGACTCTAACAGTTCTGTGTCTGTTTTGGTAGTGGGATGCCAGAACTGGACTCAGTGCTCCAGGTAAGGTCTCTCAGGAGCAGAGCAGAGAGGAAGAATCACCTCCACTGCCCTGATGGTGACACTTCTTTTGAACATTGTAGCCTTCTGGGCTACCCTCACATACTCTTGGCTCATGTTTAGTTTCTCATCTACCAACACCTCCAAGTCCTTCTCCCCAGCGCTGCCTTCAATTAATTCACTATCCAGCAGATGTTTGTGCTTCAGATTGCCCTGACTGAAGTGCAGGACCTTGCACTAGAACTTGTTGAATGTCCTGCAGTTTGCGTGGTCCCAGTTCTCAAACCTGTCAAGGTTCCTCTGGATAACCTCTCTTCTCTCTGCTGTGCTGACAAGACCAGACAGCTTGGTGGCATTGCCAAACCTGCTGAGGAGGCACTCCATACCACTGGAAGGACCTCTGTCACTGAAAAGTTAATAGCCACAAGTCTGTCTAGTAACACAGATAGCACAGTCTTGTTGGTCACCACCACTGTGCAGAAAAGCTGTTTCACCACCTCCATAATCTATTAGACTTATTACGCTCTCACACTAAGTAGCTTTAGCTGTGTTTGGACAAGTTAATGCATGATAATTTTTCAATCATCATAATTAAGAAACTGTGATGTATGAAAGACTCTATGGATCTTAATCGTCCAATGATAGGGGAAAAATGCCACAGGATTTTTTCTGCTGTACTTAGAAAATGTAAGCTTAGTTAATTGCTAAAATGGTTACTTGCTACTTCTGTTTCTCAGTCCTGTCAATAATAGAGTTAAAACTTTTGTTCAGACAGTTTAGATTTCATTTCAACAGTCTCAAGTCACATAACAGTTGATTCTGTTTTTCACATTCTGATTCTTTTGAATAAAATAAATATAAGAAGCAAAGATTTTCTTGGTAGTCACTTAGAGACTCAGTCACCTATAAATATGCTTTTCCTCTTAAAAACCATCAGCATCCCCCTCAGCCTATTGCATTAAATCAGGATAAAATTCTGCAGGACAAAGTCATTTCTGCATGTGAGAGGAAAGCGATGCCTTCCTTTTTCCACTCCCCTCCAAACAAAGATCTTTTAGATTCTTTTTCCTCAAAGCTTCTCCTTCTGTGACCAGAAGAGTCCTATTTGCTTTTAAACATACTTATCCTGCTGTCTGATAGAAAACCTTCTGCCAAGCAAGTTTCCATCTATGACATAGCTAAAATTGCTGTATTTAACTCTTGAATGGGACTTTAAGTGATTTCACAGGAAGATGCAACAGATAAAGCCCAGCTTTTTCTGGCTGCTAACAATCACAGCATCACAGAATGAGTGAGGCTGGAAAAGCCCTCTGAGCTCATCCAGCCCAGCCCAAGACCTAACATCACCACAGACAGACCTGGGCACTAATTGCTACAGTCAGACTGTCCTTCAACATCTACAGAGATGGGGACTCTCCTACTGCCCTTGGCAGTCCATTCCAGGCTTTGATCACCCTTTCTGTGAGGAAGGGCTTCCTAACATCTAACCTTACCCTCCCTGGCAGCTTGAATCCCTACCCTCTCATCCTGGCACCAGTTGCCTGAGAGAAGAGCCTGACCTCCACCTGACTACCAACCTCCCTTTAGGGATTTATAGAGAGGGAGAAAGTCCCCACGGAATCTCCCCCAGGCTAAACACTTCCTGCTCCCACAACATCTCATGAGACTTTCCCTCCAGTCCCTTCCCCAGTCTTGTCACTCTCCTCTGGACTGACTCCAGCACCTCCAGGTAGATTTAGATCAGATCTTAGGGAAAAATTCCTCACTGTGAGGGTGGTGAGGCTGCAACAGGTTGTCAAAGGAGGCTGTGAATCAATGCCTCCTTTGCCTTCTGTGGATCAAGGCTGTGAGTGATCAAGGCCAGGTTGGATGGAGCTCTGGGCAACCAGGAGTAGTGAGAGATGTTCCTACCCACAGTAGGACGATTGGAACTGAATGATCTCTGAGGTCTCTTTCAACCACAGCCGTTCTACGATTCTATGTCATGTAAGTTATTGTGAAAAGCTTCAGAGTGACTTCAGTAGAAAAACCCTGCAGTATTAATAGTCTTGACCTCCTCTTTCTTTCCTTATTCTCAGTGTTCTTGTGTTTCAAAATCAAAAATATCCTCTCGTTCTTCAGTTCTGGCCATCCCAAAAGACAAGACACAACAGCCTAGAGAAAACAGGGCACTCCACATGTTACTGAACATTTTGCCCAGATGTGCCCAGCCATGTCACTACCTGGTTCATTATTTATGTCATTCCTCTTCCCTACCAAGAGTGATTTCAGCAATAACTCAAACAAGAAAAAATTCATCTTTTTTCTAATCCTTAAACCCACCAATATTTCAGAAGAGTAGCATGCAAGTTTCAATGTGAACACCACAGCCTATGTGTTTTTGTCTCTAAACACCTGCCTCAAAACCAAAACACTCTCTGAGGAACAGGAATACCTTGCCAAGCCCACACAGTATGTCCGTGCTTGGGAGATAGGTCAGCTCCATCAGCCTACTCTAGTTAATGAGTGAAGCAGAGTGTGGTGGCAGGGCCACCCGCCTTGTGCTGCTGATTGGAATTAGTGCTGGAGGCTGTACATCCACAGGACAATCATTTCCTTCATGTTGAAGCGCCTAGCTCGTTAGCAAAAGCCTTCTTTCAGGCAGCTCAATGACAACCTTTCCCACTATTTATTTTGCTTACCTAAGCTGTGTTGTTGGTCTCTTCTGTTCGTGTTTTGTGCCGTGTACTGATTCTGTCCATTTTTTAGTTGGGAGTCCAGGCACCAAAGGTCAGAATGGAATGTCATCATCATCATCCACTCAAATGGAAACCATTAATTAATTCTGTTTCACTGTGCTTTACTACTGTTACTCTAGGAATGAGTACTGTCTTTTCTCTAAGTTGTGCAAATATTTAGAATATCAGTAGAATTTAGATTTGAGACCCTTGGCATCTTTGGTGCTTCACAGAGCTCGTGCTTGCTTCTCAGCCTGCCTTATAAAAGAACAACTTCTTCCCTTCTAGTTTGACTTAATTCACTGCAGTCAGAAAACCTATTTCCTTTTGTCTTCTAGCCATACAATTTCTCAGAGATTAAACACAATGCCTGCTTTACAGCAACTGAAGCTTCAGGTCACACTGAACAGACAAGGAGCACCTTGCACAAAGCACAGAAGGGAGTGTAAGGAATTTCTCATTCAGCAGCGAGCTGGCTGACTAGATGGGAATTTACAGAGTGAGCTACTCACGTATTCCAGCGCAATGATCCCAAAGCCCAGCTAATAGCTGTTACCTGGATGGAAGTTAAGGAGAGTTGGGAAGTAGTACAGAGACATTCATGCTAAAAACTTCACTTTTTACTTCAATAAGCAGCCTCTGTTTAGGGAAAGTAAGCTTTTTGTTCTCTCAGACAAAGTCATCTGATTTTGCCTCTAGTGACTGTGACGGATTTTTGCAGCAGAATTCCAGCCTTTGGTATGAATCTCTGACAGTATTTCTCTCCTAGAGAACTGACACCAATACTAAACTGACATTGTTCTGCTTTCTTGTGCTTCATCAGATTCTGCTTCCTTTATAGCCCAATATCCAGGATTACTTTCAAGGTGACGAGTGGCATTAGAGCTGTTTTGCATCAAGGTTAATATATACTGCTCTTTCCACTTGAAGTCAATGTGACCGTGCAAGTGCAGCTCACTGTACCACTAACTTCCTCTGACTTTCAGACAACAAGCTCTGACTCAGGTTCAGGCTGAATATGACTGCAGGTCTTGACCTCAAATTTCTTATCTCAGCAAGCACTTTGGAAGCAGTTTAAAGGAGCAGTTTCTGTGTTTAGAGGGGCATTTCAAAGGTAGAAACAAGCAAAAATCAAAACGTTCCTTTTTTTTGAGACCTTTTTTGTCTCTTACTGAGGTTTTAGAGCTGCAGTTATCTTCCAAGCATCCTTTAAAATGCCTTGCTTTGATCAGCACAAATAGTTATAGCTTTAGGTTATCAATATCTGTTCACACAGTAGTAGAAGAACCATTGAAACTTGACAGCCAGGAGACAGTAAAACAGAAAAGCCACAAGCCTTTGTAGTGTTTTCGTACAGACAGCTTCTTGAGCCAGGAAAGCCACTTGATTTTTCTTTTTAATTTTAGAGCACATAAAATTTGTCCTTACGATATCTAAGGGCATAGATATTCAAGGAAAGAATAGCTGAACATGGAAATGCCAGCTGAACAGCAGTAGGAATACTTCTGCAGGGAGTACAAATTACCCTTCTTCCTCATCTGCTCCCCTTATTGAGAGGGGTTACTGCTCTATCGCTTACTGTAACCTAGCAATTTGGAGGGAGTTTCATTTTCCTCATACATCTATGTGCTGCAGAGACACTAGTGTCATTTAAGATGGTACATTAACCATGCCCCAAGAGACCTTCTGCTGCATCTGTGTGACCCTTTGAAATCTTCTAGCACTTTTCAGTCGGTATTCTTTTATTTTCCATAGTCACATTGATCCTTTATCAGGTTGAGAGATAGATTATCTGCGTAACTTTAACTAGAATAGAATTCTGTTCTAATGTTACCTTCTTCTCCAACTGCTGCCTACCAACTTGAGACCAGAAAGACTCAAAAGAAATTATCTTGGTAGTAGTATTTAATAAACTGACTTTTCTTTCCCTAGAGCTAAACATCTTGAGCTAGCAGCCCCAGAAAGTGAACCAACGAAGGAGGACTTGCGTAGGTTAACAAAACACACACCCCAAGAAAGCCAAACCGAAGCACTCCATTTTATGAAGACCAAGACAACAATTAGAAGTGCCAGTTCTTCCTTCAACCTTCTTGATATATTAACCTGCCTGAACAAAGGGGAGAACTCCAGGTGGGACAAAGCATCTTGTGGTGATCACTACCATATGCTTCTTAACCTGTGAGCAACACAAGACAGCTTTGCATCTGGCAGGTCTTCCTTGCCATTACTCAAAGCCTTAACGTTGATTTAGTTAAATCTTTTCCAATTAAGAGGGAGAAGGAACCATAAACCAGCAATACATCAAACACACACATGTAGTCAACTACAAGGATTACCCTCATCAAGTACTGAAATGTTGCATCTCAAATGAACTGTTTTCAAACAATGCTATTAAGCTTTGGCTGTGTCAGGGGCATCTATTCATCATCTCATGAACACTTAGGACTGCATCTACTAAATTCAGAGTGTGTGTTGCATGACACATTGCCATAATTTACAGGTCAGGTCAATGAGAAATGAACACAGCCTTGCATTTCAGGCTTTTCATTTAATTGTAGAACATTAGTTCTGTATTAATATGATGGCCAGCATGATGTCATAGAACAAATTCACGTTGTGTTTTTTTAATCAATCACACATTAAGAGGAAATTTTCCCTATGTCAAAAGTAGGACCTTGTGATAGGAAACGCAATTTGCCACGATACTTAGTTCCTTATACACAAACACAGCCTTACAGCTGCTTACTCCTGTGACTTGTTCTGAGAGCCATTCTTCAAAAAGACACAGACATAATGCAGTCTGATCACTGAGCTGTCTCAACCTGGCACTTAACCAGTAGGAGTAGGAAGGTTGTGGTGCCCCTGTACTCTGCACTCGTGAGACCATTCCTTGAGACCTGGATCCAGGTTTGGGTGCCATAGGATAACACTGAAGGGCTGGAGCAGGGTCAGAGAAGGGTAATGAGGCAGGAGGGAGGGCTGGCAAATGTGCCCTATGGAGAGTGGCTGAGGGAACTGGGGTTATTGAGCCTAGATAAGAGACCACCTTGTTTCTACAGCTACCTCAAAGGAGGTTGTAGCAAGGCTGATGCTGGTCTCTTCTTCCAAATTACTAATGATAGGATGAGAAGAAATGGCCTCAAGTTGCATCAGGGAAGGTTTAGAGTGGATCTTAGGAAGCGGTTCTTTGCTGAGACTGTGGTTGGGCACTGGGACAGGCTGCCCAGGGAGGTGGTGGAGTCCCAATCCGTGGAGGTGTTTAAAAATTGAGTAGCTACAGCACTTGAGGCCATGGTGTAGGTGTTAGTGAGCTGTTGGACTGAGGTCTGGCCTTGATGATCCTGGAAGTCCTTTCTAGCCATGGTGATTCTGTGATTGTCAAGTCGTATTGGGGGAAAGAAGGAGCAAACCAAAACAACACCACAGAATTTCAGAGATGCATGCCACTGCAAAACTCTACCACAAGATCTGAGCACTGGACTGTAATAAAACAATGCTTTGATTTTATGTTATAATTTGCACTGCATTTATGCAACCACTAGTGATAAGGTGGCACTATTCTGTGCTTTTCTTCCTTTCAGTTACAAATGCTAATAAAAAATAAGCACAAAGATCATTCCACATCCTTAAAAGCAGTTTTTACTCTAAGAGTGCAAGTGCACTTGAGAAAATGGACCAACGCAGGAAATCTCTCATGAACAGAGGAAGAGGTGGAAATAACTTCTGATTGCTAGTGCTTTTTAAAATGTCTTACAGCATGTCAGTAGGTAGCAATTACTAGCTACACACCAATGAATTTGTATATAGAAACAATTAACATGGACTCTTAACATGGTTATAAAGAAGTCAGAGTAATCATTCCAGTTCTACCCGCACAGAGCATCACTAGCAGCTTTCTTAGAGTGGTTTAAGCAGGCAGACACTCCAGGTAAGCACTACAGCTACCATCTATCACAAATGTATTTTACATCCATGCTGTCAAAATAAGAGGCAAATTTGCATGGTCATTTTGATTCCTTAAATAGACAAGAAAAACAGGTATTACTGAAGAATGTGTTATTTTATTCTTAGAGAAGTGTTCCTGTGAGAAACTAAAAAATGGGATTTGCCTACATTTTTTTTTCTTTGCCTTAATAGCAACTCACACCCAGCTACACAAGCTGGGGTTGGGGTTGAGTTAGGTCTGTCATTTATTGCAGGCAGAACCTGGACGTACAGTAACTTTTAAAAATACACAGGGGTATGATCTTGCTGTGGTTGTTTACACTCAAATAAAAAAAGATGCTGTTTGAAGATCCGTGTTGGTATAGCAGTTATACTTAGATGCATAGATAGCTGAATCACAAAATACTGCTGTGTACTGGCAGTGTCAAGGGAAAGACTAACACCCCAAAAGAACAGGTAGCACAGCTGGAGCTTTGCTTGTCCTTCGGTGCTATTGTTATGCTCACTTGTCACTGGAGTTTCCTCAATCCCTTTCACCCTGCTCAAATCCATTTTTCTCTCAGATCACAGACCAATCGAAAAACAATAGTGCATTATTTCTAATCTTTAAACATCACTTTTAAAGGAGTATTTCTACATTTCTTCAGGCTGGGCAATAACACAATACAGACAATTGTTCCCCTATGACACCAAAACCTTTGAGAGAGACAACTAGGTACCTTCAAATTTTCTCAGTGAGTAACCTCAAGAGATTTGCAAATCCTACTGCTTCTGCATAACCTAAAATTAAAACAACAATGGGGTATGGAAATCCTTAGCAACAATTAAAACCTCTACTACAAAAAGATATTGGTCATTTTTTGCCTGAATATCCCTTTCGGTTTTAGGTTTCTACCACGCATCATTAAAAGAAATCTCACTTTTCCCTCGAGGCCCCTGTTGTTCTCTCCTGCTCAGTGGTCATACTGAGCTGAAGCAATTAAATCTACTTTGCAAAATTGACCTACTACTGGTATTTTACTCGACAGGTCTTTCCCTGCTAAGCTGCTGTACTACTGATTATCTGTTAACTGATTCTAATGCCTAGAAAAGACAGAAAGATATCAGCAAAATCTAACCCCTGTACTACTTCCCAGGAATAAGTAGGACAAATAATACTGTATTGTTTATACCCCCATCTGTAGGTGGTCATCTGGATGCCATAGCTTTTGCTTGGAAGGGGGACCAAATAAACACTATTATCTTGTCAGCACTCCTGGGAAACCAAATCAACCCTATACCCCGAGCTGCAGCAATCAGTGCCTTGTAGAATCTACAGCATGCACAGAGGAGGTTTACTGGTTCATTTCTGCTTTTTCAGGAGTAGGGAGGTGATGGTGCCCCTGTACTCTGCACTCGTGAGACCGCTCCTTGAGTACTGGGTCCAGGTTTGGGCGCCACAAGACAAAGAATATTGAGGGGCTGGAGTGGGGCCAGAGAAGGGCAACGGGGGCTGGAGAACAGGCCCTATGGAGAGCAGCTGATGGAACTGGGGTTATTGAGCCTGGAGAGGAGGAGACTGAAAGGAGACCACCTTGCTCTCTACAGCTACCTCAAAGGAGGTTGTAGCAAGGCTGGTGCTGGTCTCCCAAATTACTAAATGATAGGACAGGGGGAAATGATCTCCAGTTGCATCAGGAGAGGTTTAGATTGGATCTTAGGAAGCAGTTCTTTGCTGAGAGAGTGGCTGGGCACTGAAACAGTCTGCCCAGGGAGGTGGTGGGCTCCCCATCCCTGGCAGTGTTTAAAAAGTAAACAGCTAAAGTCCTTGAGGGCATGGTCTAGGAGTTAGACATGTGCTGAGGGCTGGACTTGATGATCCTGGAGGTCCTTTCCAGCTGTGAAGATTCTAACCTTCTATGATGTGTTCCCCACAAAATTGCTTTAGAAACTAGCAGAGGCTAGTTTTCACAGAACATCCCTAATCTACATGAACAGTAAGCACTAGCCATTGTCAGCCAAAGCAGGGGGACACTGCCACAACATTCAGGCATTTAATCTTCCTCTGAGCTGCTCACCATCCCTCTACTCCATCACACACTTTGCAACCCAGGTAGCTGGATAGTCTGTGCTTCTGTATGCGCTACAGCCTTCATGGGGTCAGTTATGCAGCTGGTCAGTTACGCTTTCCTTGTCACAGTAACTCACATTTTTTCCCTATAATCTGCTATTTTGTCCTGTTGTCTTCACCACATTCTTTTGTCCAAACTGTCAAGCAACAATGAGATACAAGGTGCTTTGTCAGCATTTCCAAAGAAGATCAAGCAGCACCTTTCTCAAAAATGGCCAAGAGTCATAGCTTTTTGGGGTCCATGATCACTTAAATCAAGCTTTCTCCAGTACTTTAACTTACTTTCGTAACTGTAGCCACTGTTTGTAAAGTTGGTGTTTGCACAGTGTTACCACCAATTCAGTATTTGAAGGGATATATTTTCTAGTTGATGCAAGAGGATGACTGGGTAATGTTGCCTTAGTTACAAAATGTGGTTTGGTAAAATAAATCACAACAGGTAAACAGAGTTCTGGTGATCTCTTCTCTTGCATTTGAATGAGTCCTCTTATATTTTAGTCTCCCTTTAACAAACGGCTTGTGTGTGATGGCCATTCTTTATGCTTTAACAGTAATTTCACAAAGGTTATTTCCCAGAAGTTTGCTATCTGACAGAAAAAGAGCACTGCTCCAGAAGGGAGAATTTATTCAGGAAGAAGTGCAGCTCACGGAAATAGGGGCCAAGGATCACAAATAGCATGCAGCCTCCACAGGAAGAGTATTTTTGGACTAGGTCATTAAACATTGCAAACATCATCCTGATTAAAAGGTTCTGATATTCAGGGACTTTAAAGAAACATCAAGAAATACCTTTGAGTACTCTTGCACTCAAGAGCTTTAAGTCTGTACAGAAGCTTAACAGGAGAAGCTGAGAAATCCTAGAATGGCCACGGCTGGAAGGAACATTGAAGACCATCTAGTTCCAACCCCACTGCACAGGCAGGGACACCTTTACTAGAGCAGGTTACTCAGGACCTCAGACAACCTGGCCTTCAACACTGCCAGGGATGGGGCAGCCACAATTGCTTTTGACAACCTGTTCCAGCATCTCCCCACCCTCACAGCAAAGAATTTGTTTCTCATGTCCAATTTCAGCCTCTTGTCTTCAAGTCTGGAACCCTTTCCCCTTGTCCTCTCGCTACCACCTGTGTCCAAAGCCCTCCCCCAGCTTTCTTGTAGCTCCCTTCCTTCAGAGGTTGGAAAGCTGCTCAAAGGTGACCTGGGAGCCTCCTCTTTTCCAGGCTGAGCAGCCCTGACTTGCTCTGCCTGTCCTCACAGTGGAGATGCTGCAGCCCTCTGATCATTTGGGTTGCTCTTCTCTGGACACCTTCCAGGAATTCTGTGTTCCTTCTCTACACAAAGAATGGATAATGTATAGTAAAAGCTTATTATCAGACTCTGTAAAGGTCCATCACTGCTGTAGGTAGCCCACAAGGATTTTGTTTGCCTAAATCTGGGAGTACAGACAGCTTAACCACGTTCTATCAGCTAATAGCTTTGTTTTCATTTGCCTGCTATTCTATTAACTATTATCACCATGTCACATTGCACAGGCAATTCACTGCTGGGCTCGTGGTAAAGAGGAACAGCTTTTTGGTTCCTCTTGCAAAGCACTACTGATTAAGGCCTTGTACAATTCTGCTTGCCATTGCTCACAGTCATCAGGTGACCACGAAGCAAGGTACTACAATGCCAAGGAAAGTACTAGTTTTAAGTGTTTATAAGCACCAAAATAAGGTCTGTGTTTGGTATTCAGCTCCTTAACTGATGCAAACATTACTTTGGCAGAGGACACTGCACTGCCTCATAGGATCATAGGATGTTAGAGGTTGGCCTCAGATCAAACAAGATGAAGTAACTTTTTCTATTTGGCCCTTCAGACTCCAATGTGTAGTTTTAAGACCGTTATTCACACAACTGAGATTTCACATTGGCTTAAGAGTGCAAAAGATGCTGCTGAGGGTTTCTGATGAGGCTTCCTCATCGAGCTACAACCTTCTCACAAGCCATCCATGCTGAAATAACATACCACTTAGACTGTGTGAATTCTCCTGGTTCATTACTGATTTTAACAAAAAAATAATCAACAAAGTTCACCATAACTGTGCCTTGTCTACTGTGCTGCTGAGCAACACCATCTGCACTGGCCACTGCTTTTACTGTCTCATCTGTCCACTCTGACTCATTGTAAAGCAGTCCACAGGTTCCTGAGGATATCATTAGTCTGGATCAATTTGAATTTCACCTTCATTTTACTGGTAGGTATTTAAATACATTCTGCTTCGAATACATGAAGTCATGGTTCATTTCACACTTCATTAACGGAGCAGGTAAGCGTATGGATTTACAAGCTGCACACAAGTACAGAGAGGGCTATCATACTCAGTGTTTTCAGTCACAGCCTCAGGCTTATTTATGTTCCTTCTCCCTCTACTCTTTCTTCCCACAAAGTTTGCTATACATTGAAATTAGAGTAAATAATTGAGCATGCTCCCTTGCAGCAAGTACTCCACAACACACGTACACCACCTGAACAACACTATGCCTAGTCACACAAAGAGTGAGAGCTTTTTTGCTGTAGTCAGCACGCAAACAGGTGTCTCAGCACACTTCACCTCTCACTGACTTTTAGCCCACCTCAGTTTCTACAACCAGTCACATTACCAAGTTACTGACAAAATATGCCTCTACATCTTCAAATCAAGGGCACACAAAGTATGATGATGCTTCTACCATCAAGTTACTCTAGTATTTTCTATGTGCAGTGGGTGTGCAAGTTGACTGTCACAGTGAACCAAGTGCTACATACACAGTTCTGGTCAAAAGAACAAAATATCATAGAGTCACAGGGTTGGAAGAGACCTCTAGAGGTCCTGCAGTCCAACTCCCCTATACCAAGTAGTGCCGTCACTCACCAGAGCAGCTCACCCAGAGCCCCATCCAGCCTGACCTTGAATGTCTCCAAGGATGACCAGGGAAGGGGGTCTCCACTGCCTATATAGGCATCCTGTTCAAGTGAACCCTCACTTTCAGATTAAAGAACATTTTCCTGATGTCTGGTCTAAATCTACCCTTTTCCAGCATAAAACCATCACCATAAGCCTATCATTCCACACACTATTGAATTGTTCTTCCCCAGCCTACTTAAAAATCCCTTTCAGGTATTGGAGGGTCACTATCTGTTTCAATGGTTTGATTTGTAATGATTAGTTCCAGTAAAAATACTTGTAATCAAGAAATTAATACCTTCAAGGGGAATCTAGAGGAGACCACAAAAATGATCAGAGTACTGAAGCACCTCTCCTATGAGGAGAGGTTGAGACAGTTGGGATTGTTCAGCCTGAAGAGGAGAAGACTCCAGAGGAAATTTATAGCCTTCTCTTTCCAGAGCTCAGTAGTGTTATAAATATTAGTCTTCTGCTGCATTTCTTAAGAACACTCTCCATTACACACATTTCTCAGTTGGCTGAGGATCAGTATAGCAATACCTTCTTGTTAGGTTCCTTCGGCCCAAACCACAGTGTTTGGCTTCTACATCTAGACATAAAAGTTCAGGCTAAATAAACATTAACTTACAGCATTCTGGTCAACATTGAAATTGATTAAACTGTCATTTTCTTGCCTTTAGTTACTGGCCCTGTGACATTTTGTGGCCTTGCCTTCTGGGATCTCAGCTGTTGTCTAACAGTCAAAAGAAAACCACAGCCCCATCTTCCAGCTTCACCTCCAGTGCAAAGCTTGTGGCTGAGCACCTGTGGAATCCATGACAAGATCAGCACTGGTATATTCAAACATGCTGACATCCCCCA
The DNA here is from genome assembly GCA_013400115.1 of Rhinopomastus cyanomelas. Lineage (NCBI taxonomy): Eukaryota > Metazoa > Chordata > Aves > Bucerotiformes > Rhinopomastidae > Rhinopomastus > Rhinopomastus cyanomelas. The sequence continues at coordinate 683,773 of VXBP01008202.1, forward strand.
ACACGACAAGCAGCAGCTTCTAAAGGGCTATAACAGCCCATTCGTAAACCATGTTACAACAGTTGGACAAAACTTGAACAAAATGACCACTGTCCAGTTCTGGACCCCTCAGCTCCAGAAGGACACAGAACTGCTGGATAAAGTCCAGCATGAGCCACAGAGATGAAGGGAGTGAAACAGCTCCCTGATGAGGAAAGGCTGAGGGAGCTGGGTCTCTTGAGCTTGGAAAAAAGGAGGCTGAGGGGTGACCCCATGAATGTTTATAAATATGGAAAGGGAGAGTGTCAGGAGGATGGAGCCAGGCTCTGCTCAGCAGCATCCAATGGTAGGACAAGGGAAAACAGGTGGGAGCTAGCACATAGAAGGCACCATATCAAGATGAGAAGGAACTTCTTCCCAGTGAGGGTGACAAAGCACTGGAAGGGACTGCCCAGGGGGGTTGGTTGTGGAGTGTCCTCTTCTGGAGACATTTAAAACCCACATGGACATGTTCCTGTGCAAGTCTATCTAGGGCATCTTGCTGTGGTGGGAGGATTGGACTGGATGCTTTTTCAAGGTCCTTTCCAACCCCTATTGTTCTGTGCTTCTGTGACAATTAGAAATCTTGTACTACAATTGCATAAACAGTACTATGACGGTTCATCCAGCTCTAAGACTACCTCTAACTGCAAGTGCATCCCATTCTGCCTCTAAGTTTTATATTTATCAACAAGTATTTTGTATTTATCAGCAAGTGAACATTTCACGAGTAAGAAAAATACAGTGTTCTTCTTCTGGGTATTAACTAAGTGATTAAGACATGACACTACTACACATAGAATGATACTGCACATGGCTACTACACATGGACTCTGCTAACACATGGAATGGTATTAGAAATGTTTGCACTAGTTTTTTAGATGTATCATCTCAACTGCTCAAATTACTTACACTTCAGTCCTAGAAAACTAGCTAGGGGAAATATTTATTTAGCAGATATTTAAAAAGCACAAGTAAAAGTAATGGAAAGATGTTTCTGCTGCTTCATGACTCCCTATTTTCTTATTGCAGCTTATATTTCTTATTGCAGCCAGCACCGCCAAAGATTTCAACCATTATATTGTAAGACTTGTGGGTACTTCTCTAGTAAATGTCCAAAGCTAATGACAGGAAGAGAAGTTAAATCAGAGAATCACAGAACATTAGGGATTGGAAGGGACCTTTTTCACATTGAAAAGTTTTGAGTTGTCTAAAGCAGAGCAACAACAGGGTCAGGATTCTTCATTGAAAGTATAAGTCACCTACGTTATGAACCACGGTATATTCAGACAGGGATATTTCTGTCCTTTTTAATTCACTGATGTTTCAAGTACAGAATAAGGCTGTGCTTTTCTGAGCATCACTTGTTTAGTCTTGCTGTGTGGTGTTACATAGGCTCATGGAATGATTGAGGCTGGATGACTCTGAGCTCATCCAGCCCAGCCCAGGACCTAACATCACCACTCAGGAACTAAGGGCCCAGCCAGGCTGTCCTTCAACTCCACCTCTGCCCTACTCATTCCATGGTCTGATCACCCTTTCCATGAGGAAGGGCTTCCCAACATCCAACCTAAGCCTGCCCCACAGCTTCAGGCCCTGTCCTCTCATCCTGGCACTGGTTGCCTGGGAGAAGAGCCCGCTCCCCAGCTGACTACAACCTCCCTTCAGGGAGCTGGAGAGAGGGAGAAGGTCCTCCCTGAGTCCCATCTTCTGCAGGGTAAACACCCCAAGCTCACTTAACCTCTCCTCATCAGACTTTGCCTCCAATCCCTTCCCCAGCATCTTGCTCCTCTGGGCCCACTCCAGCCCCTCAAATCACTTTCTCGAAGGGAGGGGCCCAGACCTGTCCCCAGCACTCAAGGGGAGGCCTCCCCAGTGCCCAGTACAGGGGTAGAACAACATCCCTAATGCATGGTGGGCTTAATGAGCCACAGTGCAATTGCACTACCATAAGCTGGAAAGCTTTTGCCCATCTTCAAACTTTCCCATTTCGGCCTCATCTAGTACTGATCAATGTGCAATTTATGTTTGTAACATCATCACAACTTAACTGAGCAAACTTTCTTCATTAGATTTGAGTAGGAGCCAAGTCTCTCAGCCATCTTAAAGTCATGCAGGCAATAGATGGGACACTTACTCTTTTTCCCTTCTGATAAATTTGAAAAGCTTCGATGCCTTTTTACCCTACAGATTAGCCTTCACTACTAATTTTGTGCAGCATCCATCTTTTTCCTCAAAGATTTAAGTGACTAGATTGCTTCCTCCTCTCTTTCCCATTTCTAACACCAAGAACATTTGCCAGCAGGGTCCTGTGCACTGCAGTGTGAAACAAATTAGGGATTCTGTGCAAGGGGAGAGAGAGAGCTCCCTAACAGGCACAGTAACCCCAAAGCACATGGAAGATAGGTCTGTGTTTTAAAGTCCCTCACTTCAGCTTAAAGACATTGTCCCCTGCTTTTTTGGTACAGAGGCTGTGTGGAAGTGGTGTTAGACCTGACACACAAACCAGCACACAGCCAGCTCCTTAAACATGCAAAAGCACAAAAGCAATGGTTAATCCTATCAGTAAATTGATCTTTGTCACATAGCTTTACGTTTTATGTTTAGGAATATATGTTATTACCAATAATAATAATTTCAGTAATAATTTCAAAAATTATTTTCAAATCATTTCAAAAGCTATGCCATGAGCAGGAAAGTGTCTCTGGAGCTGCACACTTACACAGCAGAGCCTCTGGTAACTCACCACAGAGTTCTGGTAGCCCACTAAAGAGTTTCTCATCACTCAGCAGCAACACGTGTTGCAAGCACCTTTCACTAATGCAGCCAATATGAGTCTCAGGTGGTAGAAACTGAATGACTCCTTTTCTGCTTCTATGGTCAGGTCTCAACTTCCTTTTACAATTCACTCCAACAGACACGTTTTTAGGTCAGCAAGGAGTAAATGATTTATCCATAGGTGTGCCTACGCAGCCAGGTGAGAACCTCCCAGGAATGTCAGGTACAATATACTCCTGTTTCAGAGCCAAGGCAAGACTGGGTGTCTCTTCCCTATCATATACTGCCCAGCAGTTTCATAGTGGCACATCCCATTTTCAGCAGAATCACAACCCTGTCCAGTAACAGGACAAGGGGCAATGGGTATGAGGTGCAGAGTAGATTCCACATCAGTGTGAGGAGGACTCTCTTCCCAGTGAGGGTGACAGAACTGGAAGAGGCTGCCCTGAGGAGTTGTGGAGTCTCCTTCTCCAGAGACGTTTCAAACCTGCCTGGATGTGTTCCTGTGGAACTGAATTATAGAATCATTAGGGATTGGAAGGGACCTCGAAAAACCATCGAGTCCAACCCCTCCCACCACAGTAGGATAACCTAGACCAAGGAGATCCTCCTGTGGCAGGGGGAATTTGAGGTCCATTCCAATCCCTAACACTGGCATTCTGCTCAAACCCACCTTTGTTTAGAAATCTGTCAGTTTATTACTCAATTTGCCGTAGTTCCCACCATCCTTCACCCACACTTGTAACAGCTCTCTGTTCTCTAGTACCAGACAGTGCTAAAACAGGAAATACAAGCTTTCCCCAAATGCTTCGTATTAAGTATTACTGATATTAATTATAGGTTACTGATTCATAAAGAGAATAAATTACTTTTAATTATGCGATCAGGAGTGGCATGCAGCAATATAAATGTCAGGTTTTAATTAGAATTAGGAGGGAAAAACCTTGAGTACCACAGAAAATACAACACCAATTTTTATTGTCAGGGAGAAAAATTACCAGCAGGTAGTTTGTGAAACTTCATACCAGAACAATATTTGCCTCTACAAATTCCTATCTTTTTAGTATTTAATGTTTTTTATTGTACTTTGTAATAACACTACAACAAAACCAAAACAACCATAGCTTTCCAGAGTTGGGGTTTCTCCTCTTTCCTCCCACCAAGGTACATTTAAGTGTGCTTTTTAAGGCTAAAGGTATCCCAACATTTCATGTAGGACTCTAAAGCCAGTGCCTTTTCTTCGATCAATAGTTCTCATTTCTTTAATCTTCCTTTAAGGCTAGGGGAGCCTACACATGATAAAAAACTTAATCACTTGTTCAAACTGCAAAACAAAATCAAAACGTGAGCTTATTTCTAGCCCACATGGTTTTTAAAGGATTTATTCACATTGTGCAGTTTACACAGTTTGGTAGGGTTGGAAGGGGCCTTCAAAGGCCATCAGGTCCAACCATCCAGCCCAAGCAGGATACAAATCACTGAAAAGCAGAACCACCTAAACAGCCTCAATCAGCTCCACAAAACCACATCCAGCCAGGGATAAAACATCTCCAGAGAAGGGGACTCTGCAGCCTCCCTGGGCAACCCCTTCCAATAGTTAACAGCTATTTCCTGACTGGAAAGAAGTATTTACTCAGGTTAAGGTAAAACTCCCTGTGTTTTTAGTTTTGAAAATTATTATACTTTTGTGTTGATATCTCAAATGCAGACATTGAGTCTGTGTTTGAGCAACAGCAAGCAACAGCACCGGTAGGATGAGCTGATGATCCTGTGATACTCCAAAGTAATGGCATAGTCTTCAAAAAAACATTAAGCTGTGGATTTCTTTCACTCAGTTCTACTCAAGTAGAGCCAAAACCTTTTTGTTTTACACCTCTGAATGGGCAGGTGCCAAAACAGTGCACAATTTTATTTTCTTAGAAAGCTCCAGCTGACAGAGTTGGACCCAGCATTTTCAGTCATCTGAGTGACAGTAAAACCCAAGTTTTGCAAAAAGTAAAGGAAGCAGGCTAATGCAGCAGAAGCCAGGTTCCAGCACTGAACAGACCGCTAGCTTTCCAGAGAACTACTGGCAGCTGGATACCACAGAATGTTAGGGATTGGAAGTGACCTCGAAAGATCATCCAGTCCCATCCCCCTGCCACAGCAGGATCATCTAGATCAAGTCACACAAGAACACATCCAGGCAGGTCTTAAACATCTGCAGAGAAGGAGACTCCACAACCTCCTTGGGCAGCTTGTTCCAGTGGTCTGTCACCCTCATTGGGAAGAAGTTCCTTCTCCGATTGCTGTGGAACCTTCTGTGTTCCATCTTACACCCACTGCTCCTTGTCCTATCATTGGATGACATGCATGGATCCCTGTGTGTCATGCCAGACCAACAGTGTTGTGGTTAGATTTTTCTCAAGCTGAACATTAAAACTTGGACTGCATTGGCCATTGAGCACCGATTCCCTCCAGCACTCCTAGACTGCACCCTCTTTGAAGTAAAATGTTAGTCTTGCAACAGGTCTCGCTGCCTTTAAGCTTTATTTCACTATCCAGATGGATGGCATGGATGGAACACATATCTTGCCGATTATTTTTAAAGCATTTACAGAAATGCTACTAATCATAGCTACAGCCATATGCCACAGCTATTTTACAGCTCTGGGTGCTGAACAAATACAATTAAGAAGTTTCTGTTGTGTAGATCCTATCTTGTTATAAGAGATACTGACATCTCAACATTGATACTGCTATAGACTTACTAATCATTCCCATCTCCTGAAAACATTAGTGTGATAAATCTACACTTGATCCCATAATTGATTACTGCGCTAGACAGGGATAAAGAGTTTGTTTATGCCTCAGTCTTAAAGAAATTACTGTTGGTCATTAGATTAAGATAGGATTGGGGTTGTCTTGTAGTTGTCTTTTGGGTTTTGGTTATTTTGCTGGTTTTTTTGGCGCAGCGCAGAGCATTCTTAAGCCAGGAAAGTCACAGTAGAGTAAGGTAGTAGAATACTGTTATGGTTTGACAGTTGGTCAAGCCTCTAGGCTTTTATTTTGTGCTTTTATACAGAAAACCCATTCCTGGAGTTTCACTTCCTAATACCTGTAACAAGCTTTCACTTTTCTAATACCCATACTTCCTGAAGTTCAAACAAATTCAGTGAGAAGCAATTAGTTTTGGAAACTCCCATTACACTGCTATTGAAATTTTCAACTATTTGCCTGCATTTAAAAATTTTGGCCTGAATGGTCAGTGTGCAGGTTTTTATTAGATGCAATTACATCACATCATGAGCATCTTGTGAAAAAGAAGCCAATATCCCAAGAGCAACTACCAGGCGGGCATTATAATGTATCAGAATCTAAAGACCAATTATCATCTCTTCCTATTCATTAGGCTCAGAAGGAATGAATCTCTGTTCTTATGAATGACACAACCCCCCCTATAACTCACTTTTCATAATGGCTCATTTCCTTTAATATAAACAGATATTTGGGGCTGTGCTGCTCTTTGCTTTAACGCTGATGAAGCACAAAGGAAAATTAGAAACTTACTTTGATCTTAGAGACCTTCTCAAAAATATTAATTTCAGATGGGTTTTTCTCCAACAAGAGAGCAATTCTTTCATTTGTCTCACCTAGGGAGATCTGCACCTCCAGGGATGCAATCATTTTCTTAATTAGCTGAGCAGACAGCAGCATTAACACATTTCCCAATTACATCAGCAAAGATTTGGCTGTCAGGGAGTGAAACTAAAAAGAAGCGTTAAAACAAAATACTTCTGATTAGAGGCCTCCTTTATAACACTGGGTTGAAGAGGAGGCAAAAATATTGAACAACATGTGATTCATGATGTAAAAATAGCACATTAAAGTTACCAGTACACACCAACTGAATTTCTTGATTGAGGAAGAAGTAGTTAAACCTGACTTTTATTACTGCTAACAAATCAGGAGTCACATCAACAATCATCAGTTTTGAAGATCTTAAAACATCTTTAGTGAATTGCTATCTTCAAATATCATCCCTTTCTAGTTCATAGCGTTCAGGCCTTGTAGAATTATTCACTCTTTCTTCATTGGAGCTCCTCCACTTTTCTACTCAAAGAAACCTCATTTCCCCTCACTACTTTTTTCAGAAGTAATTTCCACATCCGTGCACAGATCATAGAATCATCATGGTGGGAAAGGACCTCCAGGATCATCAAGTCCATCCCTCATCCCAACAGCTCCCTAACCTCTAACCCTCAAAGTCTTTAGCTACTTTGTTTTTAAACAGCTCCAGGGATAGAGATTCCACTACTTCCAGCTTCCCTGGGCGGCCTGGTCCAGTGCCCAACCACCCTCTCAGGAAAAAAACAGCTTCTTAAGAGCCTCACCTCCATCCCAGGAAAGGTGATGGAACAATTTGTTCTAGAGGCTGTCTCCAGGCACATCAAGGACTGGAGGGTCATTAGGGACACTCAGCACGGCTTCACAAAGGGAACGTCATGCTTGACCAACCTGATAGCCTTTTATGAGGGTGTAACCAGGTGGATGGATGAGGGCAGAGCCGTGGATGTCATCTATCTTGACTTGAGAAAGGCATTTGACACAGTCTCTCACAGCATCCTTGCAGACAAACTGAGGCAGTGTGGCCTGGATTTTCNTACTCTGCCCTGGTGAGACCACACCTGGAGTATTGTGTCCAGTTCTGGGCTCCTCAGTTCAAGAGGGATGTGGAGCTGCTGGAGAGGGTCCAACATATGGCAACGAGGATGATGAAGGAGGTGGAGCACCTCCCTTATGAGGGGAGGCTGAGGGAGCTGGGTCTCTTTAGCTTGGAGGAGACTGAGGGGTGACCTCATTAATGCCTACAAATATTTGAGGGGTGGGTGTCAGGAGGATGGCACTGGGCTGTTCTCGGTGTCATGTAGTGATAGGACAAGGGGCAATGGTTGTAAGCTGGAACATAGGAGGTTCCACATCAACCTGAGAAGGAACTTCTTCCCAGTGAGGGTGACGGAGCACTGGAACAGGCTGCCCAGGGGGGTTGTGGAGTCTCCTTCACTGGAGATGTTGAAGACCTGCCTGGATGTGTTCCTGTGTGACTTGGTCTAGGGGGATTGGACTAAATGATCTTTTGAGGTCCCTTCCAATCCTTAGTAGTTCTATGATTCTGTGACTGCAATTTGCAAAGAATCAGACTAACGCATCCTGAAACCCAGCAGCTTTCCAAGAGCACTGATGCAGCTGTATGCAAAAGCTTGACACACTCAGAAAAACAATGCAGTAAGTTGTCAGGAGTAGCAGTAAATGGGAAACAAGCCCCTAGAAATTGCTTGACAGGCTCAGGTGCTAGTATTAATGACCTCAATTGCACCAGGGGAGGTTTAAACTGGATCTTAGGACAAAGTTCTTTCCTGAGAGAGTGGTTGGGCACTGGAACAGGCTGCCCAGGGAGGTGGTGGAGTCACTGTCCCTGGGGGTCTTTAAAAACCAAGTAGCTAAAGCACTTGAGTCAAGGTCTAGGTGTTAGAGAGATGTTGGGCTGAGGGCTGGACTTGATGATCCTGGAGGTCCTTTCCAGCCATGATGATTCTATTTAATTAAGAATGGGCTTCATGCAAAATTCTGACCTTACTGGACAACACAGCTTCATGGCAAGATTTGTTCCTAAAGAATCTGCAACCTTTCAAAGTTAAGACCTGTTCAAACATGAGTAGCTGTTCATTTTAACTCCATCTTTACTCCTTTCGATTTCACTGAGACTATAATATCATACATTTTGAGAGCAATCTTCTGCAGACTTATCTCCCCCAAGTTCGAAGACAATTTTCAACAAGCTCTGTTTAAGAGCACCCCTATTTCCTGTGTCAGAAATCCACACCCATTCTGTACATTTTACAGAGGATTTTATAGTCTGTTAAACCTCCTGCCTTTAACACCCCTCCTGCATAGAGACAAAGTATGTCTTAAATAAAACCCTTCTCATATTTTGTGTTATTCCCTGGTCAGAACCTCATCCTGTGAAAATGAACACTACTTGTAAGTGAATTATGGGGTTTTATGACAATTGCGACAAGTACAGGAATGGTATTTGGGGTTTATTTAGCTATCAGTAATCCTTTCCTAACTATGTAACAGATCATTTCAAGTAGGCAGCAGTTTGAACACTATGTACTGTTACCTGAGAGGTAGTAGTTGAAGCAGGGGTCATTCTTCCACCTTAGAGTGGCCTTCCACTGTTTGAAGGGAAGGTATGGGAAGGCTGGAGGAAGACTTTTTGCAAGAGCATCCAGTGATAGGAAAAGGAAAAATGGCTTTAAACTGAAGGAAAAGATGTTTAGATTGGAACTTATGAAGAAATATTTCAATATGAGGGTAGTGAGACACTAGAATAGATTATCCAGAGACGCTGTGGATGCCCTATCCCTGGAGATGTTCAAGGCCTGTTTGGATAAGGCTTTAAGCCAGCAGGTCTAGTCAAGAGGCATCTCTGCTCATGGCAGGGAGGTTGGATTAGATGGTCTGAGGTCCCTCAGCCATTCTAGGATTACATTGTTGAAAACAAACAGACCACTTCCCAATTTAAATGCTTTAAAAAAAATTAACAGCACAGATCCTCAAGGAGACCAATTAACTGTCTGTGGTCATGCCCTAACATTTTCCCTTGAGAGCTCTTTCCCTGCAGATGGACGCATGCCACAAGACCGAACCAAAGTGACTTCATAAGCTTTGGAATAACAATTGGAGCAACTGTTACTGAACCCCTCATCTGAAAACTCTAGAGTTTTACACACTTTCCCAGAACAAGGAGAAACCACGTGGAATAGAAAATTGAGAAAAGGAGTTAGTAAAGCAGCTAACACCACACGAGAGAGTCCTGGATCCCTGAGCTAATATTATGTTGACAATAGATCAATACTGCATATTGAGGCCAAAAATTGCCTCCAGTAGCAATGTGAGGTTGAAATACTTTACACACCTTAAGCTTCATCTAGTTGAATATTTCAAGCTGAACTGTGGCTCAAAGATCCATTTTACAGCAAGAGTAAACCCACTGTAACCAGTTAAACCTCTGTCCTGAAGTGGTATTTCCTATATTCTTATGGTATGGCTGCTTACAATACCCTTCAATGAACTTGAAAGTCCTCAGACTACACGTCTGTTTCAGATTTTCAGTGAATACTTAGCTTGATTTCTTTCATTGACTCTACCTTCAGTTTTTGCACACTTTAGCAATCACTGTGAAGAAGTTAACTGATCCTTTCAGCCCTTGACACCACAGGCTTCACTGGTATCAAATGAAACTTGTAATGGTCCAGAAAAAACTCTTAGCACCTACAAAGTCCTCCTGTAAGGTATTTTACCGTTACATGACACGTGAGACAGACCCTCATGCCCTTATGGAGCTCAAACATGGCAAAGAGCACGGTGCAGCCTTAGTACTGGAGCCTTATCGTCAGAAAAGACACTTCAAGAACTGCGTGACTCACAGGTCATCAGCCACTGACAGACCTGGCAGAGACAGCAGGTAGTCAGAAGTCCATTGCTGCCATCCAAAATATCTTACCCTCATAAAAACCACAGGACTTTTCTATTGTCACTTCCTAAGTGAGATAACATCCAGTTGGATTGTCACCCCTAGACAGATAAATGCGTCTTGCCATCTGGTTGGTGGTGACACTGGCTATAAAATTAAAGCTTGATTTTGAAAACTTCATGGGAAATGCCAGTGCAGATGTTACAAACAGCCATCTCATGCTGCCCGTGAGGGTTTTGTCCTTAACAGCTTAAGTTGCATCCGATACACTATGTCTGCTACAAAGGAAACCTTTGAACTCTGTTCTACAGTGCTGTACGTCCTTTCAAAACAAGCTTCCTCATGCTTCTGTTTTCAGAAAGCTCTCTTAACTGGCATTGCTAAGTGTGGAGTAGAGTAGGTAAGAGGCCCACAACTTTAACTGGTTTGCAGCCTTCCAGGATGTTGGGAGGCAGCCTGCAGTGGTAGCTTCATGTTCTTTTCATTGAAGCCAATGGCCATTTTATGAACTCCACACAGATGAGCCTAGAAAGACCTCCTTTTTCTTGCCATGTAAAGGTGCTGCTTTGAGCTTTGCTAAATCTTATCAAGCACCTAAACAAACATTAGTGAATATGATTTCTGGCCAAATGCTGATGTTTCTAAAACCTGATTGCAAATTTGCACAGTTTAGACAGTTTATTTGTTTGGAAGGGCGTTTCAAAGGCCATCGGGTCCAATCCTCCTGCTCAAGCAGGATACAAATCACTGAAAGGCAGAACAGCCCCAAAAAAAGATTGTTTATAACAAGGTACCATAGGTAGGATGTGGTTAGATGATAGGTCCAAGTGAGTCACACAGCCTTGTTTTGTGTACTCCTGTGTTACTACATACAAGCTGATGAAGCACACAGGAAAGTGATACCTGCTGATGCCAATATAGCAAGTCCACAGTGTAATGCAAACACTAAAAAGCTGTTTTGATGCTTAGTAGTAGCCTTCAGAGGTGCTTTCCTCAAACTTCCAGACAGTTTTTATGTCTATCCTACACCCAAACTGTTGTCTGTAACAGCTAGAAACCTAGGGGTGTTACTAGAAGCAGAACACCCAGATCATGACACAATCACAGAACGTTAGGGGTTGGAAAGGACCTTGAAAGATCATCCAGTCCAATGCCACCCTGAGAGCAAGGTCCTCTAGATAAGTCACATACGTACATGGCCAGGCAGATTGTAAATGTCTCCAGAGAAGGAGACTCCATAACCCCCACCCAGGCATCCCTTTCCAGTGCTCTGTCACCCTCACTGGGGAGAAGTTCCTTCTCAGACCCATGTGGAATGTCCTCTGTTCCAGCTCACACCTGTGACCCTTGTCCTGTCATTGGATGTCACTGAACAGAGGCTGGCTCCATCCTCCTGACACCCACCCTTTCTGTATTTATAAACATTCATGGGGTCACCCCTCAGTCTTCTTTTTCCAAGCTGAAGACACCCAGCTCCCTCAGCCTTTCCTCATCAGGGAAATGTTCTACTCCTTTCGTCATCTTTGTGGCTCTACACCAGAGCTATGTCACTTAATTTCCACCCTAGTCTCAATACAAAACTTGTTAAACAAAGCAATGCAGATATTTTAGATTACCTATCAGTTTCACTTTTGATGCCAGTCTACCAAAATTATAAAGCATTTATAATATTTGCTCTGTTTTAAAAGTTTAACCAATGCCTCTATGAGAATTATTTAATTCACAGGAAGTCATCCTTGAACAATTTCTCAATGCAATATTCATAGCCATGAGTTTAATAGCTGGAAGCATTTGGAGAACAAAAATGTGCATCAAATTAGTTTATAATTTTAGAGACAATATATTTTAAATTTGAATTCTTATCCCACACAACCACTATGCTCCTGTGGGATTTCCTGGAGAGATTGGCAGTGGGGAAAACATTCAATTATACAGAGCAAAAGAGGGTGTTTAATATATGTACTTAATGTATTAAAATAGATGTTATAATATACAATGCTTTATAAACACTGATAGTTGTTTGTTTGCTTAAAGCTTGCTAGGTGATGCACAAGGGGGAGTGCCATTAGACATTGATATGTAACAGCGCTCGTTTGGTTGTTCCTCTGATTTTTGCCCTTGCAAAACCATCTGTGACCGAGTCATTCTGAGGCACAGAAGTCCCAATATCAGGTCATTCATTAACTGCCCAACTTCTACCCCTGTTTTGCCAGACCAAGCTAACAAACAGTTATTTCAGAGGACATCTTTACACTATAACTGCTATGTTACTTGATTTGGACAAAACAGTAAAAACACATGCTTGTGCAGCATTGTGACAGAACATTAAGGTTTTTCAATACTATAATAATGAATTAAGGGGGGATTAATTAAAAGAATAAATTAAGAACAGCATGACTGGCAGCTCAAGAGAGCTTCTCACCCTGGTCTGCGCCGGCCATACCTGGAGTATTGTAACCTCTGCAATTCAAGAGACAGAACAACTGGAGAGAGTCCAAAGGACTACAAAGGTGATTATAGGAGTGGAACATCTCTCCACTGATAAAGAACTGGGGCTGTTCAGCCTGGAGAAAAGAAGGCTGAGATGAGATATAATCAATGAAGGGTGGGTGCAAGAAGATGGCACCACTCTCCTTTCAGTGATGGTACAAGGAGCAATAGGCAGAAAATGCAACCCAGGAAGTTCCACTTGAACATGGAGAAAAATTTTACTGTGAGGGTATGGTGACAGCAGTGGAACAGGTGGCTGTCCAGAGAGACTGTGGAGTCCCCTTCACTGGAGACTTTCAAACCCTCCTGGATACATTGCTGGTGTCCTGCCTTAAGTGATCCTGCTCTGGCAGGAAGGTTGGGCTAGACCACCAAAAGATCCCTTCCAACCCCCCACTATTCCACAATTCATGCAGTTTAAAAAACCCAGCCTTGTCAGTTTGGATTACAAACACACATAGAAAGTGCTTGAAGACTGAAGCAGCTCTTTAAATCTGTCATTAATAAAGGGACACACTGGTTTGCTGATACTGAAGCTATCTAACACATAAAAGGCAGGTGTCGAGAGGGTGCAACCAGGTTCTTCTCTGCATCATGCAATGCTAGAACAAGGGGTAACGAGTGTGAGCTAGAACTGATGAGGTTCCACATCAATCTGAGAAGGGACTTCTTCCCAGTGAGGTTGATGGTGCTCTGGAAGGGGCTGCCCAGGGAGGTTGTGGAGTTTTTTTTCTGGAGGTGTTTAAAACCCACCTGAACATGTTCCTGTGTGACTTCATCTAGGGGATTTTGCTCTGGCATGGGGATTGGACTCGATTTTAAGGTCCCTTCCAATCCCTAATGTTTTGTGATTCTGTGTAGCCCCTGTAAAGTGTATTCACTGTATTCAGAGAAATTGCACTTTCCTCACAGGAATAAGGGATTAGAAACTCATCAGCAAACAGATTGGACTTTAAAAGCAGGTTCATTATGCACTTGAATTGCAATCTGCCTTGTGTCTCAACCCTACTTGTGGTGATGTCAGGTCACACACTGGACTTGATGATCTTAGAGGTCTTTTCCTGCCTCAGTAATTCTGTGACTCAGTGATTAATAAAGGTCAAATCTATGTAGGAACAGTGACAGGACATTTCAAGAAAACCTTTGCCTAGTGTGACTCTTTGAATGGCTAATAAGTGTCTGGGTGTAGGGAGCAACTCACAGCAGCTTTTATCATCTCCAGATAAGATACTAGATCCTCTCAAAAGGAGAGTTTTCAGCCTGATCAAAGCTTATCTCCTCTGGACACATACTAGGCCAATTCTCCCCCTGCCCTCTCCTCTTAACTTCACATAACTCAGCTGGAATAAATTTCAGATCTTGCATTCTGAAACTGCTTCTGGTGACAGGATGAGAGTGTAAGCTGATTTTGAGCTGATTTCTTGTCTGAAGCCTTGGAAAGTTATTATTGTGAAATGTCTTCAGCTAAGGAAACTGGTGTAAACTCATCTTTGTGGCTCTGCACCAGACTCTCTCAAGCATGTCTGTGTCCTTCTGAAACTGAGAGGCACAGAACTGGACACAATATTCCAGATGTGATCTCAACAGGGTAGAGGGAGAGGAGGAACTCATTGCATCTACAAGCCACAGCCCTTCTAATCCACCCCAAGATGCCACTGGCCTTCTTGGCCACAAGGGCCCATTGCTGGCTCCTGGCCATCAGGTTTGCACTGTTGTGTTTCAAAGGACAACTCGTTATTTTATATTGCAGAGTTTTTAAAATTAACCACTGCAGAGAAAGTCTACTGTTAAATTTACCTTCTACAGATCAATTTTAGAAATAAAAAGGAGTAGAGTGCAGTCTGAGAACCTTGGATGCAAGTTTAAAACACCTCTGTGGATCTTGAGATAGATTTAATTAGTGCAGTTACTTAAAGAAACAAAATTTGAGCCCCCTATCAAATGCTTCTAGTATTCCTTTCCAATGCAGACCTATAATTAGATGATTCTGCTCAGTTACAGCAACTATTACATAAAAGTAGAAAGTTCTTTGGAAGCCAGCCTTGTTTGCGCTGTCACATATGACACCTTTCCTTGGGACCTCAAGTCAGAGTAAAAACCAGCCACAAGCTTCAAGATGTACAAGAGGTTTCACAGAAATTAAGGTATCACATTTGATTTCCTAATTGTGATTAAGCTACCCAGTTTCTAAGGCAACATAAAACTTTGCAGCAGATTAATTTATCTTCTTCCTCTTAAGTTTCACATTCACTCTGCTCATCCTTGTTATAACAGCAACCATCTTGCCATGGACAAAGTACACACTGGTGTCAATGGGCTCAAACACAAGGACACCCTGATCATACACCGAAGCTGCCTGAAATTTAGGGAACCAAATATTTTCAGTTTAATCCCTCTCATCTGGATCACTGCTTCCTCAGCTCACAGTTTGGAGAGGACAGCTGCAACCACAAACCCAGAAGAAGCACCGAGATTCTGAGTGTCATTCCCCTCACACTCAGTCACTCCAGCAATCAATAACCTGACATTTAGCCCATTGTCAGAGCACACTGGTACTGACACACTCATCTTGGCCAATCCATTCTGGCCTAGAAGAATGTCCTCTATCCATCCTCTTTAAGGGCTTAGCTGTAGCTGTCATTTTGTCTCCACTAATCCACATGAAAGATCACAATGGTCATCAACATCCCCCTCAGACTAGTGATTAATGTTAAAATCTGTTGCCCATAACAGCTTTTGCAATTGATTGTGTTAAAGAGAATCAAGGCTCAGATAAGAGTCTCATTATTTGCTCTTTAGCTAATGTCAGCAGCAGTAATAAAAACCTAGTTTTTTTCTATTTTCCATATCCATCACAAATGCTACCTGGAAAAGTTAACCATAAAATGAGGCTTGAGAGGTCTCTACCATTTACTGAGTTACTCTTTGGCTCTTGCCTTTAAGGATTTTATGTTCAGTTGAACCTAAATCTCTAATACTATTGGGCTTATTCTTCAGTCTGGGAACTGTTAGCGCTGTTCCAGTGATCAAGAATTATCTGCAGTTCCTCAGAACCCAGAGTTTAAGGAGAGATGGTAGAACCCATGTTATTCCAGCACTACTAACCAACAACTCATGGAGGAACTGTGTTGGTAGTGAAGTGAAGGCCTGTCACACAAACTTATTTCACAACCTTCCACTTTGCAGATTTGTATTTACAGTGCAACGCTCTTGCTTCTAACTCTGTGTTCGAGTTTTGAAAACAAACCCAAGGTAGATCTTTTTAACTCAATCCATATTGAGCCATACTTTTTCATGCTCTAACCTGGTTAATGTCCCACCCAAAAACATGCCAAGTAGGCTTTCAACCATCCACCTTCAGCATGGATTGATTGCTTACCAGCTAGATCAGAGCAAACACTATGTGTCCAAGTGGCGCAGAAGGGTGCATCGCCAAGAACTGCAGCCCCTTCTTCATGCACTCACACAAGTCACACATCCAGCAGAACCCAGCAATGAAACCCAAGTTCCAGGACAAGATACTGCTGCCTTATTTTGACTTGTTACTATCGGTGCTCTCCGCCAAGAGTTGACAGCTGGCATCAAAGGTGGCAGCCCCTGCTGAGATTCTTTGATCTTTTGATCTGCATGATCTATTTTGTCCTTTGGGGATTTTGCATCTCTGTATCATGATCCCAAAGCCTCAGGGACTTCAGTGATCACAAGCACAGAACCTAGACAAAGCTTTAAGATCTACATGGAGGCTCCGTGATGTTTCAAAAGAGGACTTGGAACAGCTAGGAGGTGCACACCTACTTTCTGAAGGAACACTCAGCCTCATTGCTGACTACACTTCTGAAATCCTGGAGAGACTACTGGAAAACAATACTTCCTATAAACCCCAGCCCAGCATTCTGAAGAGAATTTAGATGCTTATTGTTGTGGAAATACCTTTAAGAACCAAAATACTCTTTCTGAAATCTTTTCTTGCTTGTAAACAGAATGCAAAGTCCTCAGTTACTCTGCAACACTTGTTACCAAGGAGACCAGGTTTTAAAAGTTAGACCCTTAATGCTAGTGGTGCAGATGGCAGACAAAGAGCTGTTGATGCTAGTGCAGCGTTGAGGTTACCTTCAAAAATATCTAGTTTGGGTGCCTGGAGAATTACAGAGGAGTAAAGGATCATAATGAAAATCCAGAAAACACATTCACTCATATGTATTTGGAGCAAAGGTCTAGAATAGAAGATACTATTTAAAAGTTAGTTCCAAGCAGTATTCACAAAATTTAGCAGATTATGTCTGGAAAAGACCATATGGAAGTGTCTAAAACACATAGGTCTCATGCTTTTTGATGGTGCAAAACACAGTCAGCATTTCCAGAAGATTCTCTAGCAAATCTGTACTTGTCTTTCCAGCAAGACTGGTCTTGCACTGTCTGAAATACTTGTATTTTACAAAGGTAAGACACATGGCTAGTATATCTAAACAAGGCTCTTTTCTTCAGGAAAACAAAGCTTTACTACTTCTTTCACCGCTTGGTCTTAATTAAGCTTTTCCTGCTGAGAACAATTTTAGATGTCAGTATTTACAATATTTTCCATGTTTAATAATGTTAATGCTCATTGACCTCATTCATGTTTATAAATATGGAAAGGGCAAGTGTCAGGAGGATGGAGTCAGGCTCTGCTCAGGGGCATCCAATGATAGGATAAGAGGCAATGGGTGTCAGCAGGAACAGAGGAGGTTCCACTTCAATCTGAGAAGGAACTTCTTCCCAGTGCAGGTGACAGAACTGGAACGGGCTGCCCAGGGGCTTGTGGAGTCTCCTTCTGTCAAGATGTTTAAAACCCACCTGGATGTGTTCCTGTGCAACTTCCTCCAGGGGATCCTGTTGTAGCAGGGGGATTGAACTGGATGTTCTTTCAAGGTCCCTTCCAAACCCCAATGTTCTGTGATCCACCTATACAATACACCAGCTTTACAAAACAACAAATATTTTATATTCAAGAGGTTTACTTCCACGAATTCTGAAGTGTTCTGGTTTTTACTGCAAAAAAATGAAAAGCAAAGGGCACATGCTTCTCATACTGCAATGATGACACTTACAAGTTGCCACACAACTCTTCAAGCTCGTTTCCAGCAACCTCCAGATGTAAGTGTGTTTCTACCCCAAAAGAAAATGTTTTTCAATCTAGGATTGACATCTACCACACAAGGACAGAACGCATTCACAACTGTGAACATGCAGATGTAACACATAAAATGTTGGTTTGGGTCTCTTTTCTAAAGCTTCAATATTCATAAGTGAATGAAATTTCTCCTGGGACTGAGGGGCTGTGTATAAATAGTGGCTGCAGTCCTGCCATGTGTCACACATTGCTTCCATAGCACTAAGTGTGCATTTTAAGAAATAGCAGCTGCTACAGCCTCCCTATTAGGTTTCAAGATACTTTGCCCTTTTTCTGTCATTAAAGCACCTATTTTATCTATTGTAAGCAACTTCTTTACACACAGCGCGCGCAAGCTAGACAACTTCATTGCATGCATATGCTGTCACTTATGACCATGTACGCTGGCACTTCGTTGTGAGGTTGCATTCGTTGTAGGAACAGCCAACCGTTGCCATCCGTGTAAAGCCTGCTTGGTTTTGGATCCTGTGTGCTGCGTCTGCATCAAGAGGTGCAGCTGTTAGCTACATTGAAAACATCTGATCACAAAAACACAGATGAGTTGCTTTCCAAACTCATTATTGATTGACAGAAAGAAGGAAAGGTCTTTAATTTATGAAGCTTTTTTCTCAAATGCATACTTGTTACAGAAATTACTCTTAGAATAAAATTTTGGTGACAAGTCAGAACTATGCTACCTTGATTAGAGCCTTCCATCTGTTACCTGTGAATGCTCACAGTGAGGGGTTGGGGTTTTTTTAAATGAAAGACACTTATATCTGAAGGCAGAGAATTATACTTTTAAGTTCTGCTTCATCCCACTGATCACTTCTAGAAGGGAGTGGTAGGAAAGCATAATACAAGTTTTAAGTCATCCCTGCTTTGAGGAGGGCTCTGAACTAGAGGACCCCCAACAATCCTTAAGCTATACCTAAGGTAAGGAATGCAAGTGATATATTTGATCATTTCTGCAGATGTAAATGGTAGTCCAAGTACCATTTGTGAAGACTCAAGATTTTCTCTGTCAGCCTTAAGGCAATATCTCCCCCAGTAAGCTTGCTTGTTCTTTGGCAGGCTGCAGAGAGGCTCCCTAAGTTAGCCTCTTCCCTAAATGAAGTCCTGTGCTCTTGCTGTTGCTCTCACTGTGCAGCTTAGAGGGTGTCAAGAAGGGACACAAAGCCTATTTTGCAGAATACAGCCAACTTATTGTCAGGCCCTTCTTCTACAGAAATAATTCCTATTGAATGGTTATAGCCATCCTCACTGCACAACAGATCCCTTGAATGCACGAAAACGGCATTTAAACATTTTCAAACAGATGGCTCTAACTTTACACAATGATTTATTGCAATACATCATTAGCCTAATGATTACACAAAACACCAGTGTTTTGAGAAAAGGAGACAGGAAGGGAGAGTAAGCACCTCGGCTCAGTGTAAGCTGATAGCATAGATAAGAGCAGGTTCAAGACAACCAGGTTGTTTTAAGACAAGACACCAGCCATCTCCTGGAAGAAAACATGCCCTCCACAACAACCACCTTACCTTCAGTACTCCACCTCATCATAAAGAGCACACAGAACTGCCAACACTGCATATCCAGTTAGAGTATGTGATACATGAATTACAACTACTTTCCCTGAAAACCAAAGGAAAAAAGTATCCCAGGACACCTGGTAAGATTGTTCTGTTTAATATTGCTGCAGGTGACAACTGACAGACCTAAGGTACATGATGGGAGGAGTGAGAACACACACTGACCACAAAATGAGAACAGGACCTCTCAGATTGAACACTGCACAGGCACTGCAAACAGTTATAGTCATGACTCCTGGAAAGATGCTTCCTCCTCTTTGTGCCTCAGTCACACATCCTCAGTCCTCCAGTGCTTCTTCCTCTGCTATAGAGAATTCAGCTGGGGGGTAGCAAAATAAATCCCACTGGGAAAGTATCCCACATTGAACTGAATGCTTCTTGCAAACACAGCTATGAACATGAAAGCTTGACCTTGATTATTGCTCTATTTATTATCTGAGTGATCTTTCTCACACAATAAATAAGAGCAATAGGCTGGGGACCATTGGTCCAGAGAAGGGCAGTGAAGACTGATGAGAGGTCTAGAAAACATAGAATCAACAGAAGGAACTGGGGTTATTTAGTATAGAGAAGAGATCTTATTGCTCCCTACAGCTACTTAACATTTTGGAGGTTGTAGTGAGGCTGATGCTGGTGTCTTCTCCCAAATTACTAATGATAGGATGAGATGAAACAGCCTCAAGTTGTGTCAGGGGTTGCTCAGTTTGGATCTGTCCTGAGGGAAAGCTTGGGCACTGGAACAGGCGGCCAAGCAAGGTGGTGGAGTCCCCATCCCTGGAGGTGTTTAAAAACTGAGTAGCTAGAGCACTTGAGGTCATGGTGTAGGGGTTGGGGAGCTGTTGGGCTGAGGGCTGGACTTGATCCTGGAGTTCTTTTTCTGCCATGGTGATTCGATGATTCTATGACTAGTGGCTGGCAAGTAAAGTGAAGGGTTTGAAAATGTTTTGCCCATGTACATTGCAGGTGCATTATTTTCCCACTTTACTAACCATGATTAAAGACATTAGCTTTTAAATCCCTAGATACCTAATGAGTTGTAGCCAAACAACTCATTGTTGTATGAGATAAACACTAGAAACCAAGAATAAAAAGGAAAGCTGTTGGAGCCTGATGATACAGCTTCATCCTGTTGCTCATTTAGTTTGGGTGCTCATATCAAGAAGGTCTGAATATGTTAATGGCACATAGACTCTGCAGCATTTGCTGCACTTAGGATTTTTCTTGTGCTTTGTAGCCCAGGTCTTAGTTACCTGTGCCAGCACCAGACTCCTTCCCTCCTACTCTTCTAGTCAATTACTCCATTCTCTTTAGACCTCATCGGGAGCACTACACCCAGTCCTAGGGTCCCCAGTGCAAGGAGGACATGAATCTGTTAAGGTGAGCCCAGAGGAGGACCACAAACATCATCAGGAGGCTGGAGCACCTCTTCTATGAAGCAAAACAAAGTTGTTCAGCTTGGAGAAGCAGCAGCTCCAGGTAGATATTGCAGCCTCTCAATAGGAAAGAGCTTTACAAGAAAGATGGAAAGAGTTTGTACCAAGACCTGTTATAGCATGACAAGAGCCAGTTGTTTTAAACAAAAGGAGTAGCCTGAATTCAAACATCAGGAATTTGTCTGAGGGTGGTGATTCACTGGATAAAATGTACCCAGAGAAGCTGTGAGAGCTCCATCATTGCAAGTGTTCAAGGTCAGGTCAGACAGGGTGTTGAGCAGTCTGGTCATAGCAGCAGGGTGGACTTGAAAGCTCCAAATAACTATAATTCTTATGTGTTCCAGAAGAATTGCCTTTGTTAATGAGTAGATAGATGCATACAAATTCATTTGCTTATATGCAGGATGTTTTGGTGGCAGTCAACCAAAAAGCATGTTATCTCCCAGTACTTTGCTTTATCATACCATTTTCACAATACATAGATCGGTCCAGAGCACAAATCAGGACCATGCAATTTAACTGCTTGATTGTAATTACCATTGTGTTTTCCTTCAGAGTAATCAGGAGGTATGTAACTTAAGATATGAGGCTTAGTTTCAAAGAAAACCTTGAAGTAACTTAGCCACAGGCTATCCAAGTTCTTAAATCCTGGAAAAACATGCTTGATCAACAATTATTTGGTCCCAACAGTTAATTTCCTCTCTTATCATGAAATTTCACAGACACTAACCAGAACTGGAGGTGAACACCAGCATGTTAATCACATACTGTCCCACAGCTCAACTTGAACAGCTATGTACTAATGACTGAGCTCCCAAGCCCCTCAAAGGCTTGGGAATTTAGGGAATATAGAGTTGAAAAGTTATTGTTCGAAACTTCCTGTCAGAGTTTTGGTTTATCATAGTCAACCACTGTTTTATCTTAAACATGGACAAGTGCTACCTAACAATGTTTAAAACCCACCTGGCCATGTTCCTGTGTGACTTGGTCTAGGGGATCCTGCTGTGGCAGGGGGATTGGACTGGATGGTCTTTCAAGGTCCCTTCCAATCCCTAATGTTCTGTGATTCTGCAAACTGCAGCAGTGAAAATCTAATCCCACCAGCCAGAAAAACAACAAAAAAAAATCCATCAGTGACATCTTCCCTTGTCCCCTTCCAGTTTTCACTTCTCATATTACCTTAGGAGAAAGTTGGAATTAAAAATTATAGTGTTTTAATCAGCTCTAATAACTGGAATATTATAGGCAACACATCTGCAAGAGAGCAGCTTTATAAAACTATATTAAGAAGCCATTAAATTACAGCAACTTTCAGCCTAGTCAAATGATCTGACTGTGCCTGATTAGTCAAGGACCTATGTTAAGAATAAAAGAAGAATGGTATCTGCATATTAGACTTAAATTAGCAACTCACTGCTTTCTCTCACATAGCAACACAACATGACAACATCACAAGGGAAACACCAGCCTGTACATTATTAACTCTCAAGAACAATTCCAGTCAGGCCTCTAGTGCATGGGATTATTTCACATTTTACAAGCCATATCAACACCCATGGCTGGAACACTAGAGTAACTCCCAGCTAGAGAGAAAGGTCTAATCATCTCCATGTTACCTTTATCTTACCCACCAGACACTCTTGAAATGCAATAGCTTCCAATAGTTCGCTGAATAAACTCCAGTAGTAGACCTGAGTACAGTCTGTTTATGGCTCTAATATCAATTACATGGGCTACCATGCTCATAGAAGATTCAAAATACCAGCTTGTGAACTAATTACCACAAACAAAGACTGATTTTTTACAAAAAACAAAAGTTACTGGTTCCAATCACCTAGAGGAATGTCTGCAAGTGATGTTTAAGATTTTTATATGAGGAGCTCTGATATTAAATTAGTTCATTTTCCACAGTTTACAATAGACCTAATTAGGTACAGATTTTACTGCCACAGAAATACAGAGCGAGGGGAAGCAGTAATTTAACTGTCAGATTCCAAAAGATTCAGCGTTGCCTGAAAGTAAAAGTATCCAAGAGCAAAGGAAGTTTAACATCAATGTCTGCATTTCCAGTACTGGGCTCTTGTGTAGAGGCTCTGCCAAATGAGCCTGCTACAATGACTCATTCAAATTATAGCCATCTGAACACTCCTCTGCTTCCTACTCATCAGTCAAACCAAGATTAACAAAAGTGTACTATTTGTAGAGTTCCCCCCTGCTATCAAAAAGCTATCACGAAGAAGAAAACTATCATATGAAACTCCAGCTAAATCAATAAATCATTGTCACATGTTCACTGCATGCCCCCACAGTCTCACCAACCACCATCAACAAACTTCAAAATTAAGATTACCAGTAGCACACAAGTACACAACCTCTGGAGTGCTTTGGTACCTAGTAGTACTCTGAGTGGAATTTAAGAGTATAGATAATAACTGTTTTGGAAATCAACTCCATAAAGGTACTCAATGCCATTCTAAGTTAATTTTTATGCTTTACTTGCTGTCATGGGATCTGGATCCTCCCCTGCCTCTCACCTGAGGCACCAGTAATGTTGTGGGCTAGAGACCCCGATTTTACTTAAACCAATAATTTTTAGCTCAAGTGCAAGACAAAAAGGGAGGGTTTAACAGAACCCCTTAGGAATCTGCAGGCACTGAAACAACTGACTCAACTGGGAGAAAAAAGGCACCAAGATAAACTCCAACTTTCCTGCAGAAAGCACACAAATTAAACTTCCAGATTCTCCTCAGCTTTTAAAGCAGAACACACTTGTTTCTATGGCAACAATCACCCTGTTCTGTACCTTTTTTAAGGTCTTATTTGGCATTACTGAGCCAACAGGGACCCAAACCACACAGTGCTCAAGACTAAGGTTGGGCATTAAAATGCACAGGATGATAAACAAGAAGTGTCTTCATGTCTTTTTAGATTCTGAGATACATTTGTTTTCTTATTGACACTATCAATGTTTTCAGGAAGCCCACAATAACACTCTGGACTTTTTCAAAGCAGGAAGGAATCAGCTTCTTGTTGTTTAGTCACAGTTACTCCTTTGGCCCATCTACCTAACACCCTGCTTTGCTGACCTTGAGCCCTACCATCACATTTGATCTACCCTGTTAAGACAATCAGTAACCTTGAGGATCAACTTCCTTCACAAAGCTTCTCCCCATTCTGTGTGCTCATGTTTATCAGAAGTAGAAAATAAAGTAGATATCTAAGTCTCACAAGCACGATCAGCCTCACTTCTCTAGTCCTCTGGAACTTTTAATCTGCAATACTTCTATAAAGTATCTTTAGACCCTTGCTTTCTGAAATAAAACTTAATTACGCACTAGGTTACACACAACACTGACTTAACTTCTTCATACAAAATTCCCATTTCATACTCTCCACTTCCAAATCTCAGCCAACCAACAGAGCTCCAAGTTAAAAATTAAGTAAAGACACCACACTGCAAATAATCTGTGTTTCAAGAACTCCAAAAAGAGGGCAGATACCCACGCACACCAGAGAGTGCCACAGCAAGGGGAACAAGTTGCAGTACAGCATTGAAATCCAGCATGAAGCTACAGTTAAAGTTTCTCACAGTGCCAACCTGTTCATTACTGATGTCTACAGTTTCTTTGCCTGTACTGGAAACAGGATGCACCTAGCTGCTCTAACTGACTGCTAGGAGGGTAAGCAAGAGGCTGCACTTGACTGCAGAAAATTATGCCAGTTCACTAAAACCCAGGGGCAGCACTCACTAATCCTATTATCAACAGCTGGACAGCCACCAAACGAACAAGTGCACAATTGTTTTAATTGTTTCTTTTGCATACACAGAATGTCACAAGCTATTAGTCCACATGCTATTTACAAAACATCTACTGAATTCATAAGATTTTGTATTCCATAAAGCATTAGAGTATCCAGCAACCACAGTCTTTGCCCTTGACAGGAGGCCTGCTACAGCCTTACAACCAGAATAGTTCTGTGCTAATTAAAATTATTCTGAGACAGCAGTTAGTTCATTTCAAATAGTTTGCTGATAAGATCTTATGAGACCGTGATATTTACCTGGCTGTGGAGGTTTTTGAACAGCTTCCTTCACCACTCCTCAACCTTGGGCAGGTCTTTCTGGAGGACCCACTGTTCACCACAGCTTACCCAACATCAGCACCACATGTGGCTGACAGTGGTTACAGTGCTTATTGCTCTATTTCTAGAGCCTACCAGGTACAAGCAATGCTGTGCAGGACAAACATAAAACCCACATCACTTCATCTGGAGGGACAGGAGGCTTAGAAGTGCACCTTAAACATCAGGACTGGGTACTAAGGGTTTACAGTACCTCTAATCTGAAAGACTGAATTAATTCTATCCACACCACACATCATCTGTCCTTTAACGGAGTACTGCGTGGTGTGAACATGCAAACTGGGAAGTGTCCAAGTACCCTTTCGCAACACACAACTCATGTTAGCAATAACTTTTGGACCTCAAGTATGTGTTTAAGTTGGGGATAAAGTAGTTTATCTCCCATTACAACTGTTACAACCATAGTGGATGAGAACTACAGAACAATTTGCACTTGGGTATCTAATCACCACACAGAAAAGGCAACCATGGAATAAAGAGACCCAACATATTGTCACCTAGGCACTTGCCATGCAAATTCAACTTGCCATCTTCTCACACCCACATACTCAGCTAACCTGGGACCTGCTGAACTAGGTATGAAACATTCTGTGGGAAACAGAGTTCCTGTGAAGACCAACCCAGTCACCATCACCATGTAAGTTTCTGTTTGTGATTACTAACAAATAAGATTCCTATGCAATATATTTAAATAATTATGTCTGTTTTTATTTACCAATGCCATTCAAGATATTGCTGCCACAGTGAATTAAGATGTCAGAAGAGCAGAACATTTTCAAATACTGAAAAAACAAGAAAATCAGACTTAACTTTCTCTTGCACTAAGAGCGGCTATTAGACATGTTTCAGTTACTAACTGGACAAGAGGAAGGGGTCAAACCAAGTGACTACCAACACCAAAGTAAAGATCTCAGGCACAGTTTGCTTTGTTAAACTTTCTGCCCAGCTCATCTAACCACGCACAGTAGTAGCATCCAATCTGCATCTTTCTCTGTACCCAGCGAACATCCACACAATCAAAACGTTTATCTACAAGATCTGACAGTGCCTCCAAAAAACCCACCTGCTGCTTTAGCTTTGAGAATATCCATTGTTACCAACAGAAGAGTATCTATGGGATACTGCATGCCTGTAGCACAGAACTGAAGCTCAGCATCAAACAAGCCAAGCTGCTCCAGACCTTGGTGGTCTGTTCTCCCACCTGCTACCAAATCCTTTAACCAAAGGTGTTGACAACCTCAGATAACGTGTGGGTGTCAGTGCCAAATCTAAGGTCCACTATTCTTACAGTGACTTGTGTCTAACTGGCTCAAAAATTTACATTTGTTTTCTGCTTAATTATCATTTTATCACTTGGCACTAGCTGCTTACAAACAAACATTTCAGAGGCGTTTTTATTTTCAAGTGATATAGAGGCTCCAGAAATCAAGATTAACATTTATGACCCAAGAAGAAAATTAGGACAGAACTAGATTCACCTCAGGCTAAGATAAACCCTGCTTCAGTTTCAAAGGACAATTTGTATCAGCCTGCTCTTATGCAGCTGAACCCTACTGTGTGTCACAGCACTCACAGGTCAGCATCATATTAGTAATATGATTAAACTGCATTACTACTACTCAATGAGGATTCATTTTGAAAGACTCATCATACCTACTGCCTAGGTATAACTGTGGAAATTAAAATTTAGAAAACACAGTGATCTCCTAATATTTACAGAGAGCATTTGAGGGAATCAGAGCCATGTAATTTCGCAGGCGCTTTTAACCACCTGCAATTATTACCATTGGTACACACTCTACTATTAACCACTTTTTTTGCACTCACTACTGATGGGGACCCTTAGACCTTTATAGTTAAAATAGCTAATAACAGTAGATTTACAGCAATTTCAAGTGTGTTCTTGTAGTAGTCAGGGAGGTAAGTAGTACACAAACTTGAGAAAACAGCAGAGGAAAAAAGTCAGTAAAAAATGAGAAGATAAACCCATTCTGAATGAGTTCTTGACAGACAGAAGTGGCTGAAATAAAATGCCATTGCTTACTCACTACTTGAGCCATGTTTGGCCAGGCTCTGAGCAACCAGGTCTAGTGAGATGTGAGCCTGCCTGTGTTTGTTTGGAACTAAATTATCTGAGAGGTCCCACCCAACTTAAACCATTCTATGATTCTATAATACTTCAGTCTAGGAAGACATATATAGACCTAAATTGTGCTGAATGTACGATGTGTTCTGGGAAAAATTTACTTAGCAGTAACCCAGGAAATGGGGAAATAAAAGCATCTGAACTGCAATCAGTAAGCACTTGAAACTTAAGACACTTCAGAAAGATAAAACTGTTATATAGAGCACGCCCAGCACAACTCCCAGCACAGTTTTTCCACGTGGTTACTTTTATCTCCATGAAATAGACACAAGAGTGCAAAATCCATGCATTAATCCTAGATACTAATTTCCTTATTTACTCTGACATTTTTCTAAGTATTAAAACATCACTAAGTGCTATCAGAATGAAGGAACTTATTCAGACCTAAGCGTTACACACAAAGCTGAAAAACTACTATAATTGGAGATTGGCCTAGCATTATTTTATGTTTAAGATAAATTTTACAGTCTAATGGGATTAAAACTAGAGTCTAAGAGGTGTGATTGCTCTAAATGAAGGCAAAGGGAAGAACACAAGTCAATAGCATCACCACACAATGAAGTTTTTGCAGTATAAGGTAAGAGATGAATACATCAAGGTGCTGCCTACAATCAATACTCAGCATCTTTACAGAAACATATTTTCTTCTGCAGAAATCCAGATTCAGACTATGAGACAGGTTTTTTAGTAATATTTAAATCTAAATAAAGAGAGATTAAGCTTCATCAGAATCACAAGAGTGTAGCTGAGAGGCTGAAGGAGCTGGGAGTCTACCCTGGAAAATAGGAGACTCAGGGGGGACTTTTTCCCTCTCTACAGCTCCCTGAAAGGAACTTGTAGTCAGGTGGGAATTGGGCTCTTCTCCTCAGTAACCAACACCAGGATGAGAGGGCAGGGCCTGAAGCTGCCAGGGTTGCAGCTGTTAGGTTAGACTTTAGAAAGCCCTACCTCATGGAAAGGATGATCAGATCCAGGAATCTACTGCCCAGGGCAGTGGTGGAGTCCCCATCTCTGGGGGTGTTGAAGGACAGAATGGCTGCAGCCCTTCACTCCATTGTCTAGTTTCTGGTGATGTTAGGTCCTGGACTGGGGTAGATTATCTTACAGGGCTTTTCCAGACTCAATTCTGTGAACCTATAAATGACATTATTTTTCATGAAGTCATCTACACCTGAAATATTTCTTAATCAGTACATACTTCCCCACAGATTTAAAGCAGCTATTTCAAAATCTTGCTCACTTATACAATGATCAGGGTAGAAAAGAGTTTCTGCAGCCCCATGCAACTCCACATGTACTTAAAACTTATTATGTTGGTGTTTTGTACACAACATTCACACAGCCTTTATTAATCTGTGTGGCTACTTTACATACTTCAGCTTATTTGGTTTAAATACAGAACTGCAAGTGCACAGATTTTCCCTCTTCAGCAAACATCCTCTTCGCATTTCTTTCCACAGCAGAGAAATACCCACACGTTTTAAAAGTTGATTTCTCCTGTGTTTGAAGATTTGACAAGCTTAATTAAAAAGTACATTTGTTTGCAAGTCAGTCATGAACCAACATGGACATTCTGTCCAAGTGCCTTGAAATACTCTCTCAAGATAAAAGTCTGCTTAATACATGGAGAAATTTTACAATTCTAAAACAAAAAATAGCTCGAGATGTAAAAGTTGTGCAACAGCATAAATGGGAAAAGACTTCATTTCCTGGGTTGTGACCTTCACAAACTGTTTTTCATATTGCCATTCACTTGAGTCATCTACCCTTACATAGAATCACAGATTCATTGAGGCTGAAAAAGACCTGTAAGATCATCCAACTCTGCCCAGCCCAAGGCACTAATGGCCACAGCCAGTCTGGCCTTAAACACCTCCAGGGATGGGGACTCCACCACTGCTCTGGGCAGTCCATTCCAGGTCTGATCACCCTTTCTGTGAGGAAGGGTTTCCTAACATCCAACCTAAGTCTCTCCTGGCATCTTCAGGCTCTGACCTCTCATCCTGGCTCTGGTTGCCTGGGAGAAGAGCCCAATCCCCATCTGACTACAAGCTCCTTTCAAGGAGCTGTAAAGAGGAAGAAGGTCCCCCCAAGTCTCCTCCAGGTGTTACTGTTTGAAAACAAACAAACTTTTCAGATGTATATAGTTGTGCTTTCATGAATTAAAAAGTGCATTTTGCTTTGAGAAAATCCCTGAGACAGGAGGGTACTAGGTGACACTGGAAAAGAGGGCTGGCAACTCAGCCCTTCTGTTCTCTTCTGGGAGCTTCATCCCAGCAATAGCAATGGGGCTCAATGGGACACAATGCCTGTAGCAGCCCCCCTGCCCTCCCAGAGACAGTGGGGGTCACTGGGCCCCTGTTCTGCCTGGGGGAGATGAGCTGTGAAGCAAGACCTGGCCTGAGCTGGGAGGCAGGCCGAGAAAGCAACAATTTAGTGCCAATTCCCCCCCACCATGGGGCAACCATCCAGCAACCCATGGTGAGCTGAAAAACACTCTTCTTTCCCCTATAGCTGAAGCAGGAGGAGAGGGAGAAAGACAGGAGGGGAATGGAACTCTCAGCCGTGTTTGCAGCATAGGGGAGGCCCCTGATGATGCCTGCCATGCAGTCACCACCATCTTTAAGCCACTGTTCAGCAGAAAGATAGACTTTGTCATTTCTGCTGCTGCTGCTCAAGTATTGGGGAGAGAAGAAGCTTCAGAAGAGGCATCTGAGGATGCCTTTGTGCTTAGCTGAACTGTCTGTTCCAAAAGAAGAAGGATTTGAGAACCCTTAGACCTGGGACAAGGGAAGAGAGTAGGTTATTTTTGAAAGCATGTCTCCTGCAAAGGATGCAATTTAGGAACTGAGTAATCAGGCCTGTCCTATCAGCATTTTGTTGGACAAGCTACACTGAGGAATTGAAGAGTACCCTGACCAGGAATGGCTGAGGTTTTGGCATCTGCAGACCAGAGTGCGCAACTCATGAGGGACCTGGAGCATCTCACAACAAATAGAAGATAGGGTGGTTGTACCCCTCTCTGCTTGACTGACTTGCTTTCCCCAGGTCTCTAATGTAAAAATAAACAAGAAACAATACAGCAGTAATCTCCCACTGTATTTTTCTCAAAATATGTGATGTGATTTGACAGTTCTGGTTTGTGTGCACTGACTTACTTAACTTTTTCTTTTGTCCGTATGTAGTTATAGAATTAATGAGCCCTTTTCATTTTCTCCAAGCTATCCATTGCCTGGCAAGTTCTATCAGAGATCTCCTTGAGATCTAGCTGTTTTTTCTTTACCTTTTTTTAATTGTGGTCTTGAACCCACCACAAAAAAGGTGCCAAAAACCAAGGGAAAAAGTAATTTCTTTGTTCTAACCCACTTAGACTAGACAGCCCCAAGCTCCCTCAGTCTCTCCTCATCAGCCTTTCCCTCCAGTCCCTTCCCCAGCCTCATCACTCCTCCAGACCTGCTTCAGCCCCTCCATCTCTTTCTTGAAGTGAGGGGCCCAGAACTGGCCCAGTATTTGAGGAAAGGCCTCCCCAATGCCCAGTACAAGGGAAGAATGATGTTCCTAGTCCTGATGGCCACATTATTGCTGATCCAAGCCAGAATGCCATTGGCCTTCAGGGCCACCTGGGCATCCTGCTGGCTCATAAATAAAACAAGTTGGTATCCAACAGTACAATTTTGATTAGCCATTCTGCAGTCAAAGTAGCCTCTGTGATTGCATTAGAGATGCCTTTACAGTGGCCACACAGTATTTTTGAATCACAACACAAAAGCAGATCAGGTACCATCTCTGCAGATGAGTGCTGCCATTTGTTCAAAAGAGCTCCCTGCAGATCTCAAAGCAACAACTTTAGTGGGTGAATTAAGAAAAGCAGCATACCTAAAACACTAAGAACCCGACTGCATGCTCGAGAGCTCTGTGTGTTAAAATGCGTTGTTCTCACAAGTCTTCTGATTTTATACTTGCAAATAAGCTTCAGAACAGCATTTACAAAAAAATTAAAGTGAGCAAAGATAAGCAACCTCAGAACATTTAATAAAGGACCCAGAGTTTCCAGTAGGGAAACCAGAAAGCAGACTCCTTCAAGAGATTCTCTTAAAGGAACAGAGCTGAACTGAAGGACTTCATTCAGAACCCTACTTAAAGAGCACAGACAGTTGTTTTAGGAGGGACCTAGGACAATGAACAATAGCATGAACACTCATTGCTCTACAGCAGCTCCTGGGAATTTACCACAGCTTTTTGCTGAATTAATTTCATTTCCACAAACAAATGTTCCACCATTAGTGATGGAAACTAAAATATCCCTCAACCCTGAATGCTTCACCAAGTAAAAACTTGTGAGAACAGTTTAAAAAGCAAATACAAAGTGCTCACCTTTTTTTTTTTCCATTGAGGAATTTAACAAAATCATGCATCATTCACAATATTAGATGGCATTATAAGGGCTGAGTACTATCCCAGAGAGGCTAACAACAAGCACTTTGGTAGCACCTTAGCATTATGCACACATGATAGCTTACCTTTATAACAGCACCAAGCACAGCCAAAGGCAGGGAAACGCCTCAACCAGGGACAAAAATCAGAGCATAAAACACATTCCCTACACAGTTGTAGAATGACCAGACACAGCATACCTGGTATTTATATCATCTAACCAGCCTGCTTTCATCTAATCAGTGTCTTTGTTTTGTGGGTGGGTGTGCCTGATTAACATACAAGTATCAGCAGCTGGAACTGGTCACCGACTCCAGGTTCCTTTTTCTTTGCTGTGTGAATTTAACAGAATCACAGAATGTTAGAAATTAGATGGGACCTCAAAAGATCATCCAGTCCAATCCTCCTGACACAGCAGGATCACCTAACATGGCCAAGCAGGTTTTAGGCATTTCCAAAGAAGGAGACTCCACATCCCTCTGGGCAGCCCCTTCCAGTGCTCTGTCACCCTCATTGGGAAGAAGTTCCTTCTTATACTGATGTGGAACATTCTCTGTTCCAGCTCACACCTGTTGCCAATTGTGCTATCATTGGTTGCCACTTAGCAGAGCTCCATCCTCCTGACACCTGTCCTTTCCATATTTATCAACATTCATGGGGTTAGCCTTCCATTTCCTTTTTTCCAAGCCCAAGAGACCCAGTTCCTTCAGCCTTTCCTTATCAGGGAGATGCCATCTTTGTGGTTCTGTGCTGGACTCTCTCCAGCAATCCAGTGGAAAGGCACCTTTTGTCTCTGATTGTCAGCAAAAACCTGCTGCATCTATCAATCAGCACCTAGCAACCAGGATTAGGTAGCATGAAAGTGAAATGACCCCTCTAACATCTACAAAACAGATAGCATTTCACTCTGTCTTTTCCAACAGCAGACTTTTCCTGCAGTTCAACTTCTGAGAAGGGACATCTAGTCACGTGAACGTGACGACTACCTTTCAGATTTGTGAAAAGGCAGTTTAACTGGGTTGAGAACAAGTTGAGGATCAACACATTTTGCTATCTGCCTTACAAGGGTGTTTCAGATGGTCATCAGGGACAAGAAAGACAAAAACAGCAGAGCAAGGAAACTGAGAGAGGCCACCCTTGGCTACCAGCCCAGCCTTCAGTCCAGGGAGTGCAAGCACTCTAATACCATCCTGTTTCAGAAGCCCTGACTCGAGTTTATCTTTCTCACCCACAAGGTGTCAGTCAGACAGAGCCTCCTAGCACATGATGGTGAGTGCAATCATACACAGGTGAATTCAGGAACTGCCCAGACCCAGGCAAGTAACAACACAAACCCTTCTCTCTGGAAGGGAAATGTAGCTTCTGCCTGTGTATAGCTAGCCCCAGCCCTGCTCCAAACCCAAGTACCACTCCTCTAACTCAAGTGTCTTTCTCTCTAAGCACTCTTGATTGATCTTTAGCCCTGACCTTCTGTTTTTTTTGAGTTTTGAGTTACTTCTCCAGTTGCTGTTGTCAGAAACACAGGCAGAATGCAGTCAGCCTTCGGATTATGATGGGGTAGAGCAGCTGCTTACCACAGTGATGGCTAAACACAAGCAGTCAGAGCTGAGACTAACCCAAGTTAAAAATGATAGACCTCATGAAGAGAACAGTGCCCTGACACAGCTTGAAAAAGGAGCTGCTGCCTGAGGTGGAGCTGAAATAGGGCGCCTCAGCAGGGATGGACTGATCCAGGCCAGGATACCATTGGCCTTCCAGGCCACCTGGGCGCCCTGCTGGCTCCTGTTCAGCTGGTTGTCAACAGGTCCCTGTCCGTCAGGCTGCTCTCCAGCCATTCATCCCCAAGCCTGTNTAGCTGGTTGTCAACAAGTGCTCCCAGGTCCCTGTCCATCAGGCTGCTCTCCAGCCATTCATCCCCAAGCCTGTACCGCTGCATGAAGAGTGGTTCTCTGCTGCAGTTTTATAGCTTTCTATTATATTAAGTGCACAATATGGCCAAACTTCTCCCCACAGTTCCAACTGAAAATAAACGTCTTTCACACCTCATCTGCGAACTGCTTTTTGCTTGACCCCACACTTGTCCATCTCCTGCTTCTTCTATCTGTCTAAAATGTCCATAGCAGCTCTCCAGGGCTGTGGAGGTGGGGTGACAGAACACAGGGTGAATTTTGTGTGTTTTCTGAAAGCTTTCAGGTCACAAGTGATGAATGATGTTTAAGCAATTAGTCTGCCCACTGTGATGTGAGTTATCAGATGCTGATAGCAGGACAGCTCGCACAACTAATGATGCGTGAGAGCAGCTGGAAGGAGCATCGTGAGAGTTTCAAGAACACGGAAGTTTGACGTGTTTCTCAGTAACTCCTTTTCATAACCAGTATCTGTAAAGTGCTGCTTATTAATGTATGAGTTCTGGAATCTCACCGATTCAGTGCAGCCAAGAGATTATTTCAATTCCAAGGATGCTTTTTGTTAGATGCAATGACTAAACAGATTTTCATAAGGATGAATTTGAAAATGATTGCTGACGCTGTAACTGATTGCTTTCTTTCTGCAATGAAATTACTGGGGGTTTGTTCCCCTGAGCATTCCTTCAGCCTTTTTTAATCTAGTCTTTGGCTGCTCCTCAGCCACGTCAAGCAGAGCAGTATCATCATAGCCAAATATCATCAAATCCTTAATATCTCAGCAGATTTAAACTGATAAAATGTCTTTAGGCAGAATTCTTCGGAAACAAAATAGCTAACCAAGGTAACTTAAGTTGAAACTTCAAGTGAGTCTTTATTTCAGTGTTGTTTGAACACACCATGAGGGTGACATGCAGGGGCTCAGAGATGTTTTAATACAGCATAGCCTCGAACTTTAATATAAATCCACAAGTTGTTAATGTAATAGGTGACTTGTCTGTGTTAATTTATGGATGCATATTATTCAGCACATGTTGATTTGCAGTAGAATAGCAAACTAACATATCTTAGCATTCTCCTTGCTTTGCATTGATTGTAATAAGTTTTTATTGTCTCTTTCTTAAGCTAGTGATTGAGTGCCACAGCGTTCGTACTTTGATGTGTCAGTGTGGGACCCAGCTGCCTGTCCCTGTCTGTCCTGAACCTGCTCTAAAAATAGCAAAATAACCTGACCATCACATTGCAGAGATGAACAGCCTGGAAATGGAGAAGAATGTGTGATATGTAGGCCAATTAAAACGTGCAGCAGAGATGTAAGACAGACAGATTTAAAATCCATATTGTTTAGCTTGGACCTTTACTCAGTAGCAGCCCAATTTATTAATTGCAGATGAGGGATGCTGTGCGCATCTTGCCGAGTACTGCAGATCAATCTGACCTACTAGTAGCGCTCCATTAGAGAAATCCAAGACCACTGAACTTAATCCTTTCGCTTAAATGAAACCATCAACGCTTCAGCCAAGTTCACTCGGTCCCTTGCTGTCAGTCATTAAACATTTGTCTGCCATGGAAATTTATGAGACCTGGGTTTATAGAAGGTTTTATGTTAGGAAATATTCAGTTACTCTTTGACAGCGGTATGTTTATTGTAATCACATTTAAGTAGATAGCATAGGGTTTGAGTTTATGCTTGTGAGACTAAAATTTTCCAGAAGAGGGTTAAAAGCTTAAGAAGTTTTAAATTTAAGATCTTAGTGAGGTGGAAGCATGTTATTTGTTGAATAACAGATAACATAAGTATAATGAATAAGTATTGCTTCCTGGTCGTGAGTAAGGCCAAGGCTGCAGTTTTTCAGGGTGGCCCCTTTAGCTGTGCTGCCTTTAAGTAATTTAGTTTTGATTTATGTGTCTGCAAGGTAGTAGTTACAGCATTTTGCACTATACCATAGAAAGTAAAAACAAGATCAATGCACATCTTGGCTGAGATATTACAACTAGAAATTACTTGCTACTTAGAGAATTGCTAAATATCAGCTTGCAGACACCTTCTTACTGACAAACAGCTTTGAAATGTCATCAGCAGCTTAAGTTTGTCTTTTCTTCTCCCAAAGTTATTGTTTTTTTCTGAGAAAAGTCACAGGAATCCAAAGCAAGATAATCTTCCGACCTAGCCTGTCTTTTGGGTTTGTTTTTTCTTTCTCCTGCTTTCGGGGCTGGTTTGTGTGGTGTTTTAAGGGGGGGGATTTTTGTTCCAGTCTTAAAACAACAGGAAGTAGCCTACGTCTGACAAATCCATATCAGTGGAGTACTTACATTTTCGTGCCTACGTAGTTGACTTCCATGCACAAAAGCCATCCTGCTAAAAGAGCATCAGTGCGCTTCACCGGTGCTGCGCTAAACTACCCCAGTTGCAACTGAGAGTCCTTAACAAAGCAACTGGCTTTTCCAAAGCTGCACTGACCTGGGGATTAGACTGAGACTTCCAGTCTGGGATGTTGCTTGTTTCACTGGGGCTGTGGGAACTTGCTGTCTTCTGACAATCAGCAGCTATCTTGAAAATGAACCAGTTGTTTTCCAGATCAGGCACTTGGCCTTGTGGAATCATAGAATCATAGAATCATCTTATACAACTAACCCTGCCCCATCGATCCAGCCCATCTAGATCCTTCTGTAGAGCTTCCCTACCCTCCCACAGATAGACACACCCACCCACCTTGGTGTCACCTGCAAACTGACTGGGAGTACACTCAGTGTCCTCATCCAGATCATCAGTAAAGACTTTAAAGAGAACAGGCCCCAGTCCCGACCCCTGAAATTTGAACAATTTTCAAATGAACCCACCTGGATTTAACATTGACAGTTTGCACATGTTTTTCCCACTCTCAACTGTCCGTTCATTTAAATAGGGCACCTACTGAAATAGCTCCAGCCTAAAGTTATCGCTGAAACCACGAGGGACTGAGGGAATCTGCATACCCACACGTATTTTGAAGCGCTATCCAACAAGACAGTTGCAATTTGTTCAGCCCTTCAGATGCAACTTCCACTGGCAAAGCAGAGAATAAGTGTAGAAAAACAGATTCTCGCTTCTCATTTCCCAGCCTTGAACAGCAGGCAGCTGAGCTGATCTATTGGAAACATGCACTGTATTGCTCTATTATCCCTCCAAATCACAACCGCGTTTCCAGCAGCTGTTATTTAACCTGCTCAGAGCAAATACAGAACTGCAGAAAGGATGCAATATAACCAATTTGATGATGCGCTAATTCACCTCTCTAAGTGGAATTTGTTTTGTCTTGCCATCACATCCATGGAAAAAAAGAAGGTCTGAAGTGAGGAAATAACCTTCAGTGCCAATAATACAAGCACTGTCAAGCATTTGTCATTGTATAGACTAAGGCAACGGGGAAGAAATCACCTTTTCACTTCAGGCTGTGCATTTACGTAAAATTTTCCAAAGCAGTGATGTAATAAAACTACCGAGTGCCAGAGCCATGTGAGCACAGTAGCATTTGGCACTTCACTGTCACCAGAAATCCCTAGCAGTTCTCTTGTCTGTGGTCAGTTTATCTAAATAGTTTCATCTTCTATACAGCCAACTGTAAATGTTTGCTTCTAAGGTGTAGAGAATCTCAGGAGCATCTCTTCATCTAAGAATTTATTCCAGCTCGCCATTAATAAGTGAAGGAAAAGTTATGCAGAACATCAATCACCAAATACTTGTAACTGTATTTTCTTAGTTTAAAAAGAAAAGTTTCCTGAATAAGCAAAGAAAGGAAACACAGTTATTGCTTCTAATTTTTATTGAAGAAGATACCTCATTTATTACTGCTTTCCCTAAAAAAAATCATGTTCATTTTTCACCACAGCTTAAAATTTAAGACTTCAAGTTATGTGTTTTTGCAACATTCCTGAACTTGCATGAATTAGGAATAGCCAAAACCTTTTCATACCTAAGAACATATTGATTAAGGCAAGGTTTAAAGTTTTCTAACAGCTGACAGTAAAAAACAGACAGCAACTTCACTGAGCAACCAAGCAAAGCATTTGCTTGAAGGTATTTGTGATGTTACAATAATTCTCCATTGCAAGTCAGGAAAAGCACGGCCAGTTTCACTGAATTGTCAGTTGGCCCCTCCAGAAGTAGATTTACTGTTCTTGTTGACTGTCTGTTGTTTGAATGGTTACTGTATTATTTTTTGATGGTTCTATGGTTGCCAAGTTCCTCACTAGCCACAAAGACAGCTAGCATCTTAGCAAAGCACTGGAATGAGCGTGTCAGAGAACAAAAATTAATCACATAAATTGAGACACTGCCACTGTGCTACTGAAGCCCCATCTCTTTCCTAAGGGCTGCTAG
Organism: Rhinopomastus cyanomelas; assembly: GCA_013400115.1. NCBI lineage: Eukaryota > Metazoa > Chordata > Aves > Bucerotiformes > Rhinopomastidae > Rhinopomastus > Rhinopomastus cyanomelas. The sequence continues at coordinate 721,742 of VXBP01008202.1, forward strand.
CACCCTTACAATTTTTGCTGCATTACCTCCAAATTACCAATGGTTGAGTCTAATTTCACTTTTCATTTTCATTCCTCGATCCCACTATGGCCCATCAAATAGAAAAATGAGTTCCCATGTATCTTTCCTCTCAGACTTGACAGCTCAATAATGCAGGGTTAGCCTTAAGCTAATATTACAACCACACGGGGGTCCCTCCTGCCACCATCACGCTGCACGGTTCCATATCCCTTTGACACATCCCACCTGCACTCTAATTAACATACTCTTTCTTTTCTATGTTGTGGGTTTGTCAACAACAGAAGAAATTTGTATTCTCATAACAGTACAGGCTTTTGCAGCACAGCACATTCACAACAGAAATCCATTGCAGCTCAGCACAGGACCTGGAGTGCAAACACAAAAGTTGCAGATGAAGCCACACCAGTTAATTCCTCTCTTAGCTGAAAACGATCTTGTGCTCAAGTGTGTAGACACCCGTCTTTCTGAAATGACTCTCTTAAAAACTTTACTTAACTTCCTCTTAAATCAGTGTAAATCTATGGCCACCTCTTCCTTTCATTCCAGTTACATTAACAGCTCCCCTCTCTATTTCAAGGTGTGATGGCTGCTCAGGTCTCAATTCCATGTTGTGATTTCTTAAACGTACAAACTTGTTCCTACCCTTTAGGAGGAAACACGTAAAGATATTTTTACTGCAATCACAGAGAAGTCACAAAGCAATTTCTGGTGTCAATACATATTCCACTTCTCTCTTCAAGTCAGCATTTAGGAGATTATGAGGTTTATTTCATTATTATTAGGACATTAGATATCATATATCCATTGTTCAACTGTTAAACCAATTATCGGTTTAACTGATGGTGGATAATCACCAAATGCAGTAGCACTGAGCTCCAGTGAGCTGGTTGTACGGCAAGAAATATGAGTGCACAGTATTATTCTACCTACCACAATCTTATACAAATATACTTTAAGCAACATGCAAGAAATGTGTCTAATTCAGCATCTTTACAGCCCAGTCTGTGCTGCAGACTAAACCCTGGATACAGCTTTGCAACGCTCTCAGAAGCAACCAGAGTGAAGTTACGGTTTGAGCATCTAATTCCGTGTTCCTTCCATATGTCCTTGAAATATAACATTCAGTGTCATGAAGTTCAGTGTCTACAGTTCTGCTACAGTCTAGTGTTTTGATTGACAAGGGGTCATCTGTCAGTCAGTGGTGCCTGCTGTTTGAGCCCTGAGCTGCGACTCTCATTCAGAAACCTGTGAACCAAACTTCCAGCCTTGCGCTCCTGACTGCTGAGAGTTACTAAACAGCAAATGAATCTGTCACAAGTCTCCAAAAGCCCTTCTCGAGATGAATTTGACCTGCTGTTAAGCATCCTATCTGTCTTACATCTACAGTGGCTGGATTTAACTTTAGTTCCCACCTGTGTTTTCATCGTCACTATTCATCTAGGGAACAGAGGATGTCTCACCCTCATTTTTTTCTGTTACTACAGATGACAACCTATTCAGCTCGTTGAGGTAAGGGAGGGTTGTCAGATGCAGGTACATGCAGGAGGAAAGTGTTAATATTTAAGCCTTGAGTACGATTTTAGGCAATCAAGTACAAGGCAGAATCACAAGAGTTACCAAGTGCTGTCCATGTGGTTTTGAAATGGAAATATAATCACAATCAAAAGTGCTGAGTAATACTTGTCTACAGACACCTCAGCCACAGAGAAGCAATTCTTGCCAAAGTCCTTTAAAACAGGCCGCTCTGGCTGTATCAGTCTGAAAGGGAAATCCAAGTTAATGTAAAACATTTTATTGCTCTCTCTATTCAGTATAAATTCACAGTTTTTCAGCCTTTGCATTTATAGCAAAAAAGACTTTAACCACAAGAAGCAAATTCCTGCTTTGCAAAGGTGTCTGAACTGTGATGCTTCTGTTATCTGAGCAAGAGTACATAACTTTGATAGTCTTTGATTCCTAAAATAGCTTGGATATGCTGCTCTGTTGATTATGATCATAATCATCAGCCTGACATTATACAGAAATAAAAATTATGGACAACTGAGTGTTTGACCAAGAAATTCAGTCCTTACAGGAGAAGTGCTCCAGCCCCTGATCATGTTCATGGTCTTCTCTGGACCCTCTCCATCAGGTCCCTGTCCTTCCTCAACACAGAGGGCTCCACAGTTGAACAGAGTACTCCAGGTGAGGTCTCACCAGGGCAGACCTAGAGTGGCAGAATCACCTCTCTCAGTCTGCTGGCCATGCTGCTTTTGATGCAGTCCAGGACCTCATCACAACCTCCTTACAAATAGCTGTAGAGAGTGACAAGGAGAGTAATTTCTGCTACTTTTACTGTGACAGCATCAGTCTTAGCTGTGCACCAGAAGTGCTGCTGCTCTGCATGCCAAGTTTTAAGGAACTGGTAAAAGCAATCAAGCTCTACCCCTAAAATTGAGAGCTTTTCCTTTCTAGCTATGTTTCTGCTATAATCCTTGGACCATCTCACAGGATGTATGCTATGAGCACACCGGCTGCCTTTCCTGAGGTCTAGGAGGACACTATGACCACGATTAGTTTAACTGTCATCATGACTGCCTAGTATCATCAAGACATTTGGAGAATGACTTTCCCACATTTCTGTTTCAGGCCCTATCATCAAGACAGAGCAGTCAGATACCTACAGCTTCATCACTGCCAGCAGAACACTGCTAGGCTGTCATTTACCTATCAAAAGAAAGAGTGCCTGAGGAATTTCTTCTGTCCAAAGATAAAAAGGAATAAAATACTTTCATGGTAAATTTGCCTCAGTGTGTTCAGTTACCACTCTTCAGCCATGAAATAAGATGCTGTTTGTAGAGATCATATTCCCAAACAAAGTACACTGTGGGAAGAGCCAGATGCTCAAAAGTAGTTAAGTAACGCATCTTTATCGTAGCTGTCACAACATTCCCAACCGGAATGTATTTTCACAGCTCCTAGCTAAACTAGCTTCTGCAGCTCGTTATCTCTTATTGGCCACGCAAGTGCAGCCCCTCTGATCGAGCGTGTGGATAAGAGGCACACAAACGTAGGGCGTGTTGCTTGTGCAATATGCTGTTCAGTGGGTCAGCAAGGGACCCACCTCATTACTCACTGAAGCTGCAGCTGCCATGAGGATTAGGGAATCTTCAGCAGAGAGTCAGCCTCTGAGGCAATGAGGGTTTTCTTTTACTCACTTCAAAAGGTCTTCAAAAGCATAGGGGCTAGTACGGCTCAATGATTTTATCCCAACATTTAAACACAGGGAGTTGACTTTAACGTTGAGTGTTTGCAACAGTTTCAGCACAGATGAGGACTACCTTTTGTTATCTCAGCACCAGGCCTGTGCTTGACACACACAGCAGTCCCTCTGAGAAGCCTATCGGTGAGAAACTCAAGAAGGCATTCAGCTCAGGAAGGATTTTGGGGAATGAGCACCTGTCATTCTGCTTCACTGTTGTGACTCAGGGCTTTGCTCCTCCAGTATTTTCTCATGAAATAGATACACATGTGCTCAGGTTCACAGCCTTTGAACCTCAGAGATGAGGTCAAATGCCTGAGTCATTTAAAACCCACTGGAGAAAGCAGAAACACGACTACCCTTGCCAGCTTCATTTCGTTGCGCTGCACTGTCAGGTAAGCCAGTCACACAGGAGAGCTGACATTAACAAGTCATCATTTGTTCTGTCTTTTTTAGACCACTTGGGTTTGAAGGCCTTTTGATCCTCAGTTAACCACCAGAAAAGCCTGCCCATGGGCACAAGTACCCACCTTCCAGCCTTCCGTCTAAGAGTCCTTGTGTGTGGGATTGTTTGCTCTGATATATCTATGCCTGTCAAACACAGAAATGGCTGCCTGCAGCAAGTGAAACCAAGAATAAAACCAGAAGAAGCAGCTCAGCTGTCAGGCAACTACTGCCTAATGTCATAGCAACCTAACTTGAATTTTAGAGCTTTAATGGAGACCTAAAAAGGAACTTTTAAAGTTTAAACAGAGCAATGCTAACTGCAGTTATGTACATTTTTACACAGTTCACACAGTTTATTAGAGGTGGAAGGGCCTTCAAAGACCATCAGGTCCAGCCCTCTTGCTCAGGCAGGGTATAAATCACTGACAATCAGAACCGCCTAAAAAGCATCAACAGTTCCACAAAACTCCATCCAGCCAGGGCTGAAATATCTCCAGAGAAGGGGACTCCACAGCCTCCCCGGGCTACACCTTCCAGTAGTTAACAACCCTGAATGGAAAGAAGATTTTCCTCTGATTGAGATGAAACTCCCTGTGCTCAAGCTGGCATCCATTACCCCTTGTCCTGTCTGAAACCATTGAAAAGAGAGGATTCCCTTCTGCTTGGCACCCAGGCCTCATGGATTTACAGACAGGGATTAAATCCCCTCAGAGCCTTCTTTTGTCCAAAGTAACAAGTCCCAGTGTTCTCACTCTCTCTTCATGAGGCAGTTGTTCCAAACTCCCAATCATCCTCACAGTTCTGCATTGAACTCTCTCCACTAATTCTCAATCCCTCTTAAGTTGAGGAGACCAGAACTGGACACTGGATTCCAGGTGCAGCCTTGCTAAAGCAGAATAAAGGGGTAGAAGAAATTCCCTTGATCTGCTAGACACCCTTCTCTTGATCCATCCCAACACCTCTCTGCCTTCTTGGCCACCAGGGCCCATTGCTGATCCATTTTTAGTTTGTTATCCACAACAACTCCAAGCTCCCTCTCCCCAGGGGTGCTCTCTAGCCGCTCACTACCCAAACTGTACTGATGTCTCCCGTTATTCCTTCCCAAGTAAAGGGACTCTACATTTGTTTTCATTAAGACTCATTAAATTCCTCTCAGTTCAACTCTCCAGCCTGGCCAAATGTTCTTCAAGAGCTGAACAGCCACTAGGTGAATTGACCAATCCACACATTTTGGTTATATGTGATCCCTTTCAATATCTGATCTTATCTGCTTGCTTGAACTTCTTCATGATGTCCAGGAGCAGCCTGGACTTGCACAGCAAATGACACAGAGAAATTAATTTTATAATCTACCTTTCCTAACTCCCCTGTTTTCAAACACTCCTAAGATGTATTGATTTACTTTACCACCTTCCTATGCTTATCTGGGAGTCACATTAAACACAAAGACTAGCAAACTAGCCGTGTAGTCTGAAATCCAAGCCTTTTGTTGCCCAACAGCCAATACTACGCCTCTTGGGATCCAGCTAACACTGCCTCATACTTCTCAAATGCCTCTGTTTTGTGGGCAGAAAAGTGCTTATATTTTGCTGAGTGGCAGTTATTTTTTTTGGGGGGAAAAACTGGAATAACAGTTAAACTTTGCAGTTATGACAAGAGTTAATGACAAGGCTTAAAAGCCTCCTGATAACAAAAACGTGTGGGAAAACTTCTAAAACCACTGACTTTTAAGTGTTTTGACCTACATTCTAGAAAAATATTTCAAGATTTATAAAGCCTATCATATTAAAGACATCAGATTTCAGCCTTTATGTGCTTACAGAAAGCAAGTTGTCTTGCATCAAGGGAATTTAACCCATCTCAGACAGCACAAGTCCATTCAGGTGCTTGCAGCAGACACTTTGTCTCCCTTACCTTAACCTATCTCTTCAGAAACAGTGCTTCCCCTCAAAACACGATACACCACTGTTAAAACAAATCCTGACAGTATAATTTCAAAATTGTGGCTACTGAAGGCAAATGATCTGTTTGTTAGCGGGGGGAAAAAGAACGTCCAAGCAAAGATTAATCAACTCTGGTTTGACTGGGTTCAACTTTTAGTCTCACAAGAACTATAATTCCACAGCTGAAAAATCATGTTCAAGTTCTGTACTGCAATGCAGTTTCCCAATGTCTGTGACCTTTTCTCCAATCTGCAGCAATTCCCCAGGCTGCAGATGCTTTCCCTAGACTACCTTTTCTGATATTGCTGTGCTGTTCTTGTCACAATTCATTTATTATATCTTTCCTGATCAATCCTTCCACCACCTTCCACATGATGCGTTAACACCTTTGAGCTCAGCCTTGCCCATTTGCTGATGCAGATAGGACCAAAAAGACTAGTCTTGATCCTTCCCACATCACACTGCTGTACGTGAGGAGCACAACAGCTGTTCACATACACCAGGGATACAAGCCGTAGATCTCCATAATACACAGCTGAAAACCTTAACAGCAGCAGGTCCTTCCATAGCAGACTCTTTAAGACTACGGAATCATAGAGTCATCAGGTTATCATGGCTGGAAAGGACCTCCAGGATCCATCAAGTCCAGCCCCCAGTCCAACAGCTTTCTAGTGCCTAGCCCATGGTCTCAAGTCCTCTAGCTACTTGATTTTCAAATGCCTCCAGGGATGGTGACTCCACCACCAACTGAGCAGCCCGTTCCAGTGCCCAACCGCTCTCTCAGGAAATAACTTCTTCCTAAGATCCAATCTACACCTCTCCTGAAGCAACTTGAGGCCGGGATCTAGGCTGATAGACTTAACAGTATGCTTTTTCAGGGCAATTTTTGCAGTTATTTGGTGTAGATTATGGGTTTTATTCATGTAGCAGACAAAGGTTGAAAAACCCAGTATAGAAATCTTTACTTTACTCCGTGCACCCCCCCCGAGGCCTTGCAGAGATTCAAGTACAGTGCTTAAAAGGATTTTTTTTCTATTTACATTATATTGTTCTGACAAATATTTAATGGTTTTCCATCTATAGTACTCAGATTTTAAAAATAAGAGTCCTAAAATGTAAGAATCTGTAAGTCTCTCTAGTTGGCTGTAATAATTATATGTTTTTACTTATTAACAACTCAGTGTAGATACATCCTGACTCACGGTATGGGTGACGGAGGGTGAGGGAAGCACTGGAAACACTGCTTACAGAAATCCCACATTTTATCAACTACATAAGTACAGGGGGTGGGGGTGGTGGAGCAAAAGTTGAACAGGAGGTGTCAGTGTGAGCTGGCAGCCCAGAAAGCCAACTGTGTCCTGCACTGCATCAAAAGAAACAGAGACAGTTGGTCCAGGGAGGGGATTCTCCCCCTCTACTCTGCACTGGTGAGACACACCTGGAGTTCTGTGTCCAGTTCTGGAGTCTCCAACAGAAGAACGACACACAGATCCTCAGAGGTGTCCAGAGGAGGGCAACTCAAATGAACAGAGGGCTGCAGCACGTCCCCTATGAGGACAGGCTGAGCAAGTTGGAGTTGTTCAGCCTGGAGAAGAGGACGCTCCCAGGTCACCTTCCAGCAGCTTTCCAATCTCTGAAGGGGGCTACAAGAAAGCTGAGGGTAGCGAGACATGAGTGACATGAGTGGTAGCGAGACGACAAGGAGAAAGTGTTAGAGACTTGAAGAGGGAAGATTGAGGTTGGAGATGAGGACCACATTCTTTGCTTTGAGGGTGGTGAGATGCTGGAACAGGTTTCCAAGGCAGTTGTGGCTGCCCTGTGCCTGGCAGTGTTGAAGGCCAGGCTAGCTGGGGCCCTGAGTAAAGCGCAGTAGTGTGAGGGTGTCCTTGCCTGTGCAGGGGGGTTGGAACTGGATGATCTTTGAGGTCCCTTCCAACCCTGCCCATTCTAGGATTCTATGAAAGTGTGAAAAGGCAGACAAAGCACTTGTTTTTACTACTGGTCTCCCACTGCATTGAGCAGCATGACAGCAAGTGACTTCATCCACTATTTCACTTGTGACGTTAAGGAAAAAAAAATAGTCCAAATGAATATTTCTGTAAGATTTCTTTTGCTCTTTTATAAGGTACATCTAGAGTTTCATTGTGCTCATTTCCATAGCTGACACTAGTACATCATCAATTAATAGTAACAGGGTTTTCAAATTGCAGGCTGCATACCAGCATGCATTTAATCAGAATATGTATAAGACATTTCCCTTCATTGAAATTATGCCTAAGGTATCATATTCAGAAAAGCAAACTGTGCTTGCTAATTCTGACTTCAGATAACTGTTCATTAATTGCTGTCTGTGTGAGATACAGAAGAAGCTTTATTGGTTTTCTTGTAGCTTAAATTTTCTAATGAGTGTAATTAGGGAATAGGTTTTACTAAGTTCTTAATTTATTAAATATAGGTGTTCCCTCAGAATGCCAGAGACATTTGTTACATGGATAATAGTCTTAAAGTAATTAAAGTTGATAGGAGCCTATCAGAATTCATTTTCTGGTGAGATAGTATTTACTCTGGTCCTGAGGGTTTGCTAGCTCATTTTCTGTGCAAGATTTTTGATTTGTGCTCTTATCGTTTGGGAACACGTCTGAGCAGCCTGCTAAGAACACCTCACATCAAAAGATGTAGAAGCAGAACTGATTATATTTTGCTGCTCATTCTATTGCTCAGAAGAAAACATGATGCATGACGTAAAAGATCCACCTTTTCAAGCTTCAGCAAACAATCTATGGCATGAAAATAATTCATAGATTAAACTTCCTGTTATTAGGTTTCATCTCTGTTGCCTGGGTTTTCTTCAGGAACTTACCAGTAAGAGTTTGCAGGGGTAAAAACTTTTTTTGCATATGTAGTTTTTTGATAGAAACTGCCAGCAGAGCGACCTGATACGGCAAATATTTCTAGAGAAAAAGAATTCAAACTCTGTCCCAGTACAGTTACAGGGAAATGAGAATAAAGGGAGAGAAACGAGCTGTGTAACTAAACAACTCCCTCCTGGGGCAAGCTGAAAACATGAGGCCTGCAGCAGCAACTTGCAGGGGGATTGACTGCAAACACTAGGAGTGTGAGACAGCCTTCCAGTACAATTGCAAAACTGTCTCATAGAGCTGGTGTGTTTCTGGGACATTCCTCCACCACAGCAAAGAAGCATCAGCAGCCTTGCTCTCACAGCTGGCTGTTCTGAGAGTACCAGGCTGCCATTCCAGACTGCTGCTCAGAGCAGCATGAGGACCAGGTGACTGGATCAGCTGTGCCCAGGTTGGCTCTGTGAGCTCCAACAGATCTGACAATACATTGCCTTTTTGATGTTCCTGAAGTCTCAACCCTGGGCAGATCTGTTAGGCCCGTGGGCAATGGGGATGGGCTTTCCTCACAGTGGAAACCACAGTACTTGCTTCACAGCCTGGTGGGACTCTAGTATCATTGTCCCTGCTGCTCTGAAAAAAAGGGCTTCTAGTGCCAAATGATGACAAGTGATGTCTGCAGTAGTGAACTGAGCAGGGCCAAGAATCTAATCCTGTCTTTGCTTGGAAACCCCTGAGAGAGCCCCTATCTCTGCTCATCTCCAGCATTACCCAGAACATCTAATAGCTGAGATTTTAACTAATTGTAGATAGGGTTGCCAGTGGTTTTCTAGTTACCTGACTGAGAATAGGAACTTTGCTGCCCTTCCAGCTTCCCTATAGGCCTTCTGCAACCCAGATTGAAATTTATTTTTGAGATGCCTCGGTATTTGTATACACTTGCTCCATCAGTAATTTCTTGCTGCTGAAAAGAAAAATGAGCTCTTAATTCAGGTTTCCTTTGAATAAAGACATACAAGCTAATGACCTTTCTGTTTCTGAGTATTATTCATGCCCAGTCAAACACACGGTAATTTTATTCTCTTAGTCTATTGCACAGATATAGAGTTGCCTCCTGCAAGCTTCTTCAAGATAAAAATAAAACATGCCTGGTCCCCATTAGTTTGCATTGTGACAGTATCTCATAGCTATCTGTTTGCCTTCTAACCCAGAAATTCTTCCAACTGAAGCACCTCCAGCTTGTACAAGTCACTGTATAAAAAAACCCTTTTCTGAAGCCATACTTAGAGAGGGGCTTACCTCACAGATTTCATACACAGCTGAATCTCAGGGAGGTTGCACTCTCAGGAATATACCTGAGACATGTCTTGTACCACAGAACATTTACTGTGGCTCCCACATCTCGCAAAGTCTCTTCAACAGATATTTGGAATAGTGCTATTCCAGGGTCCAGCTTAGACTGAAAGCAGGCTTGGGATTCCCTGTGAAGGGAGATGGCAGTCAAGTAGGGGTCAGGCTCTTCTCCCAGGATGAGAGAGTAGAGCCTGAAGCTGCCAGAGGAGGATTAGGAAGCCCTTCATAGAATCATAGAATCATCATGGCTGGAAAGAACCTCCAGGGTCATCGAGTCCAGCCTTTTCTGCTAGTGTCCTCACAGAAAGGGTGATCAGACCCTGAAGTGGACTGCCCAGGGAAGTGGTGGAGTCCTCATCCCTGGAGGTGTTGAAGGCCAGACTGTCTGTGGCCCTTAGTGCCCGGGTCTGTCCAATGTGATGATGTTAGTTCCTGGTCTGGGCTGGATGAACTCAGAGGGCTTTTCCAGCCTCAATCATTCTGTGATTCTGTGATTATATATTCACTTTAAAACATTGAAAGCACCATCTTGAATATGTGCAATGCCTTATGTGAAGCTGTGCTTCTGAGAAACTTAACTTTCATAAGCCTCCTGATGGATGCAAAGTCTGTGCCTGATGATCTACAGACTCCCCAGGAGCTGAGTCACCAAAGATGAGTCAAGAGAGCAAAAAAACAGTTGCGAATTTATCATCCAGTCTGTAACAGTGGTCATATGTAGACACCAAAGCAATAAAAATACAGAGCAAAAAAACACAGAGATTGTAACTATTTCATGTTTCATTTGCTTTGCTTCCCAGTTTGCAACAGTTGGAAGGAAACTACAGCAGTGATTCTTTGCTGGATGTTCCTGTAACTGCTGCTGAGTTTTATTGAAATGGTTGTTCAAGACATGTTTGGGAGTCAGGCTCTTCTACCAGACATTGAGTGCCAGGCAAGAGGGCAGGGCCTGAAGCTGCACCACAGGAGGGTTAGGTTGGATGTCAGGAAGCCCTTCCTCATGGAAAGGGTGATCAGAGCCTGGAATGAACTGCTCAGGGCAGTGGTGGAGTCCCCATCCCTGGAGGTGTTGAAGGACAGACTGGCTGTGGCCCTCAGTGCCCTGGTCTGTCCGATAGGGTGATATCAGGTCTTGGACTGGTCTGGTTGAGCTCATAGGGCTTTTCCAGCCTCACTCATTCTGTGACTCTGTGTGATTCCTGTTCTTGGGTTTGTTTCAAAAGTAGTGTTTTTTAGAGCAATATAAGGCATTATTTTGTGTGGTTTGTCAAGTCATAATGCCTTGCCACTTGATGACAACAGATGCAATTGTTGTCTCAGGTTGACCAATCCAGTGCCTTCTCATTCACAATTACAAAAAAAAAATAATCTAGACATTAGATTGCAACTTGAAACTATACCTAAGGCTGCAGAGAAGGAAAAATTAGTTTCTATAATACAAAAGAGTTTGTGATTACAGATTGCTAAGGCTATTTTGAAAGGAACTGCTTCAGACTGTGAGAAAAAGAGGCACAAATGCATGGATTATTCCCCAGGCAATTCTAACTGAATCTCTGTTAATCTTTTCTCTTAGTCTGAATCATAGAATCACAAAATGTTAGAGATTGGAAGGGACCTCGAAAGATCATCCAGTCCAATCCCCCTGCCACAGCAGGATCTCCTAGATCAAGTCACACAGAAACATGTCCAGGCAGGTTTTAGGCATCTCCAGAAAAGAAGACTCCACAAGTCCCCTGGGCAGCCCCTTCCAGTGCTCTGTCACCTTCACTGGGAAGAAGTTCATTCTTATATTGATGTGGAACCTCCTCTGTTCCAGCTGACACCCATTGCCCCTTGTCCTATCATTGGTTGCCACTTAGCAGAGCCTGGCTCCATCTTCCTGACACCTACCCTTTCCATATTTATAAACATTAATGTGGTTTATTTCTTTAATCTAAAACTTGTCCCTTCCTGCGGTTGATGAAGTGGTATATTTTGCTAATAAATAAAACTTAGTATTTGTCAGTTAGAAAAGAGTTTGTGTCTTGAACCAAGTAACGTTTTAAAATTGGAATTTTCTGTCAGCCAGCACCTCATTAGCACAGAGACAGCAACACTGTAGTGCAGAACAGCACAAAAAGACGAAGAGTTTAATTGGTATTTTTTTTTCTGTCATTAGCAGTTTCCTGGGACCTACTTTCTGTGAGCCAGTGTTTTATTCTCATCAAGGCCAGTACGATACACTTAGCTCTGCTTTGCTATTAAAATTGTCAGGCTAAGTCAAGACAAAGGCTACCATGCAACACTGATCATCCATCTGTGGCAAAATAGCAGAACAATTGTTAACCTGGTTGTAAGATGTACTGACAGCTGTGCAACCCGTTTTACGAAGTGGCAAAGGCTACTGTTTTAAATGCTTCACATGGACAGTGCTTTCCAGAAATTAAGACAACAGCCAGAAGTTGGGTAGTTTCTTCATTTCCATTCTCCAGATAGTAAACTACTTCCATGTCAATTGCTGCTAATGAGACTTTCTACTTAACTGATTCAAGAAATAAGCAGGCAGGGACCACTGCTATTTGAAGTTTTAGAGGCGTGAAGCTTTCCACTCATCACAGGATAAGATGAGATATTCCTGACTCTTGGAGACTTATTGAATCATTGCCTTTCTCAGAAGGCACAAGACAAAATTTACCTGGAAAAGTATTGCTCCAGATCCTGGCACACTCACTCTCAATGTTGGGTTAGAAAACTTCTCTGCCCTGTAATTTTCCTAGTTTTTTAGATAACAAGCAGCCAAAGCCTTTGTTCTTCAATGTGTTTGTCAGGTTAACCCAGGTAATTTGACACTGGGCAAGGTGAAGACTTTATTTATTCTGGGAAACAAATGACTGAGATCTTGATCACAACTTGGAGACATTAGAAAAGTACACCAAAGTGCCTTTTCACTTAGGGGAAACCTAAATATACAGCAACCATTAATCTCTAGCTTCAGCTATCATTTCCATTTCAGGCATCCCTCAGCCATGGGCACAAATGACCAACTCAACTGCAGTCTGTCTCCAGAGGGCTACTTTTAGAATGTGATCCCAGCTCCAGTTTTATAGCTCCCATTTGTCCAGGGGCATAAGTTTTCATTGCTATGGAGGCAAACACATTTTCAAACACTGCTTGGCATTTGCTCATATGCCAAGGAAACACTCTTAAAGTTTGTCAGAGATTGATTCCCCTTCCATATACAAAAGGATGCTTGTCATGCTGCTACTTCTTCCCACATTTACCTTCTTTTAGGGAGACAGCTGACACCATAACATTGTGATGCTACAACACTGCAGTTATAATTGACAATTCCAAGTTGCATGGCATATTGCTTGTTGTACAGCAGATTCAGTTCCTTTGTCTAATAATTTTCACAGAAACCAAACATCTCAGTGTAATGATGAACAAATAACATGGAAATTTACAGATCTGGTGTCACAGACTTGAGCTTATTTGTTCATTTCCTTTTCTGGCCTTTGACTCTCTTTGTTTCTTTTGCACTTCCAGGTCTTAACTGTGTGTTTGTATGGCCCTATAATTTTTCTCATTTATTCCTTATGCTTGTCTGAAACTTAATAACTTATGTCTCTGAAACTTTGCCCCCTTAATGTACTTCTCATCCACCTGAGAGGAAGGCTTAGCGCTCAGGGAAGTTTCTGTTCAATTAGCCTGTGTCTGAGATAACAGGGGCCAAAGGTAGTGTGCTTAACTTGTTTTGCAACAGCTTCCTTCTTGTTCACTGCTTAAGCTGACCTTCCTTGAACCCTTCTCAGCTCCAATCTGGTTATAATCAGTGCAGTTGTAACTAAGAGAAAGTTTTGACTGAAAAACTCCCTTTAAGCTGGGCAACTGAATTATGTTAAACATCCCCAAACTCTGTTTAGATCTTTTAACAGGTAATGATAAGCTGATTTGTTGCAATAAAATTGAAGTGATTATTTATCAATGAATGCTTGGGGTTCCCTCATTCTTTTTTCAGCTGATTATATCTCTTGTAGCTCTCTGGCTTTTAGGTACTTTATTTTAGGTGATTTAAGTATCAGTAAATGGCATTGAAAATTGCAATACTCCTGTAACACTTAACAACAGTTAAATAATCTACTTATTAAAGATAGAAAGCAAAAGTTAATTTATTTTGACAGTTGTTTGAGGGAGGTGATTCTGCCCTTCTACTCTGTGCTGTTGAGACCTCACCTGGAGTCCTGGGTTCAGTTCTGGAGTCGCCAACACCAGAAGGACACAGAGCTCCCAGAAAGTGTCTGGAGGAGAGCAACTCAAATGGTCAGAAGGCTGAAGCCTCTCGCCTATGAGGACAGGCAGAGCAAGCTGGAGAAGAGGAGGCTCCCAGGCGAACTTCTAACAGCTTTCCAGTCTCTGAAGGTGGATACAAGAAAGCTGAGGGAGGGCTTTCAACACAGATGGTAGCAAGAGGACAAGGTGAAAGGGTTCCAAAATGGAAGAGAGCAGATTGAGGTTGGACATGAGGAAAAAATTCTTTGCTGTGAGGGTAGTGAGATGCTGGAAGAGGTTGTCCAAGGTAGTTGTGCCTGCCCCATCCCTGGCAGTGTTTAAGGCCAGGCTGGTTGGGGCCATGAGTAACCTGCTCTAGTATGAAGGTGTCCCTGCCTGTGCAGCAGCTGGAAGTGGATGATCTTCAAGGTCTCTTCCAACTGTGGACATTTCAGGATTCTACGAAAAGTATTAATTTTGGAACAAACTGACTTTTTAAGGCATACGAATTAACACTAAAGTCTTTCTGTATTGCTTAGTTTCATGAAGTCCTGCTGGAGGAATTCAGCCACACAGACATCTGCTGGAAAAGTAGAACAGTGAGCTCTAGGCAATCCAGGAGACTCCAGCACTTCTTAAACCTGGTAAGAGATTAGCCTACCAGAGGGGATGTGGTACTAGACCTGGAGATCACTAATGCATGTGAGCTCACTGCTGATGTAGTCTAAGCTGCCGTGATCACATGCTGATGAAGGTCACAGGCCTGATGGGTACAGGTCAGACAAAGTGAAAAGTCAAGACCCTGAATTTTAGTCAACCAAAATTCCAGCTCTTCAAGATGTTAGGCAATAGGTCGCCCTGGGAATAAGAGAGCAGAACAGAGCTCCACACCTTCAAGAACACTACCCATAGAGTGCAAGAGCTCTTGTTCCCCAGGTGTAAAAAATCAGGCAAGGAAAGGAAGAGACCAGTATAGCTGAATCAAGACCCACTGGTCAAGTTAAAGGACAATAAGGAATTGCACAGTCAGTGGAAGCAGGAGCAAGTATCCTGGGAAGGTTATAGGGACACTGTCCAGTTGTGAAGAGATGAGGTCAGGAAGGCCAAGGCACAGACAGAGCTGAACTTGGCCAAGGATGAAAAAATAGTAAGGTATGTCAACAAGGAAATGAAGATTAAAGAAAGCATATAGCATCTCATGAGCATGACTGGAAAGCAGGTAACAACACAAAGAGAAGGCTGAAGTATTCAACATACTGACATCTCTTTTCTTTGACCTCCTGAGTCAGTGGACCACAAGACAGGGACTAGGGAAGCAAAATCCCTACTACTGTAAGAGAATCACAGAATCGCAGAATTATGTGATGCTTGATGCATCATCTGCAGTTACTAACCTTGAACATTTTCAGTTGCAGATGCTGAGGCAGCATCCAGCTTTTGGGGGTCCAGGAGCAGCAGGCATAGGCACCTCGCCATGAAGTCTGTTTTGGAGCTGCTTTGCATGTGTTCAGCTTCAGAAGCAACAGTCCTGCCTTGGGGCACTTGGGCTACTGTGGTAGGAAAGGCCCCTTGGGAATCAAGTACAGGGCATGTGTGTTCACCTGCACCACTGCTTATGTGCCTGAGCTCAGGCAGTGACGGCACAAAATGTGAGAAGCTCTAGCATACACAGATCAGTCTGAGCTCTCCTTTGCAGAATCACTTTGCAGAACTGAGACTAGATGAACATCTCAACCTTTCTGGGCACCTTGTTCTAATGCTGTGTCACTTTCACATAAAGAAGCTTTTCCTCCTGTTCAAGTGGAGCTTCCATTTTGTGGCCATTGTTCTTTGTCCTATCACTGAGCATCACCAAAAAGAGACTGGCCCCATCTTGTTGTCATCCACCCTTCAGATATTTATAAACATTGATTGGATCACCTCTAAGAGAGACAATGACCTCATTAGAGAGATGTTTCAGTTCCTTAATCATCCTCCTAGCTCTCCCTTGGACTTTCTATAGTAGTTTCCAGTCAGTCTTGAACTGGGGAGCTCAACACGACACAATATTCTAGATGTGGCCTTGCCAGGGCAGAATAGAGGAAGACTTTACTTGACCTGCTGGTCACACTGTTCTTATTGCATCCAAGGATACTGTTGGCCTTCTGAGCCACAAAATCACACTGCTGTCACAAGGATGGCTTGCTGTCTGGAATGGGAAGGAGAAGGGGAAGGGGAAGGGGAAGGGGAAGGGGAAGGGGAGACATACTAAGGCCTTTCAGTACTTAAAGAGGGCCAACAAGGAGGATGGGGACTGTCTTTTTAGCAAGGCCTATTGTGACAGGATGATGGGTGATGGTTTTAAACTAAAGAAGGGTGGATTTAGACTATGTGTAAGGAGGACATTTTTTGCAACGTGGGTGATAAGACACTGTCCCAGGTTGCCAAGAGAGGTAGTGAAGACCCCAAGCCTGGAGACAGTTGAGGTCAGGTTGGTTGAGACTCTGAGCAGCCTGATCCAGTTAAAGATTCCCCTGCTCACTGTAGAGGGGCTTGGTCCCTTCCAGCCCAAAACATTCTATAACTCGATAATTATTAAACATCTTAAACTAAAATAGAAGCTGGGCCCAGTTTATAGAAGGGCATTGATTTGCTTATGGTTTTCGCTGTCTGAAAGCTTGAAATGGTTTCCAAACAGATTTTCTCTTCCTTTCTGGACAATTAGCCACTCTTTTTGCTGCCTCATTTCCCTGCCTTCCTCAGTTAGGAAAGAGTGCATTTGTTTGGTGGTAATCTTTTCAGTCCTGCAGGCTTAAACAACAGATGGATAGATATATACTACAGATTCAAGTAGCTGGTTTGTAGTGTCCAGTCTCATTAGAATTGTGTTAGTATTAATTCTGTGAACCTCTGTAAGTGCAAAACAGTACCTCTGGCATGTGACACTGTCAGCATCCAACAAAAGGAAGGCTTGGCACCTTGTGTTTGGGAAGCATGGTGTTCCTAAGGCACATAGGTAAGTGCTGATAACAAACAGTGGATGATTCTAAGCATCCATCCTCCAACCTACAGTTTTTTTAAATAAAATTCTGAGCCCCAGCACATAAAATGTGTGCACATATGTTTGTGTTGTGAGAGGAGGAGGGAAAGTGCAGGGAGTCAATATTATAAAGAAGCAAATGAATAATTTGAAGTAACATTAGGAAAACAAGGGGTTTGGGTTATTTTTATATCCTTGCCTGTAGCACCTCCTTGGTGCGAAAGCACTGTTGTAATCCTTCGTTATAGGCCAAAGTTAACATTACACAACCAGACTTTTTGGAAAGTTTACTAGCTTTCTAAAGGGTCACCTTGTTAAAGTCATTCCATGACTCTCTGAAGCATGAAAAGTGCAGAACATAAAGGCTATAATGTGAAGGTAGTACTGTAAAGGGAAAACTACTTAATGTTTTTTTAAAGAAGTCTGCTTACACTAGAATTACTGGACTAAAGGAAGTCTTTGATTCAGGAATGGGCTGATATGAAGATTCTTGACTAAAATCTTGCTATATTGTGCTTGGAGACAACTTTTCTGTTGCTTATTCTCTGGGAGTCTGAATATCAGTATTTCATTAACTAGCTTTTGTAAGCAGGAACTGCCTTCAGATGTTAGCATAATTAGGCTAGTTTTTGGGGAAGGAGAAGTATGAAATTCAAATGCAATCCTCACTTATTACACACCTCTGTCTAAGGTAATGGACCTACATTAATACAAAGAAGATAAGACACATTTAGAAAGAGCTACCTATTTGTATTGAAATCAATATACCTGTAATTTCTACTTCCCTGAAAGAATGCATGACTATGGAGAATACAATGAAAATTAAAGCAATATCACTCTGGTAATGTATTCAGAAGGGGAGATAAAAGAATAATCCAGTGAAAGTCTATGTCTCCAGGGATGAAAGCTGTTTCTTCAAAATGGGAGTAATATAGCAGCAAACCTCAAACATTTCTGTGTTCAGATTGTAAAGGAGTCACATATCTACCAATAGAATTTGGCAATAAAGTAAGTATTTATACATGCATAGCACTGAGAATTCAAGTTGGAAAAGAGAAATGAATAAAGATTTGGCAAGTTGAATCAAGCTGAAAGGACATTTACTTGAGTAAAACTGGTTAAACAGTTTTTACTTTGAGCCAAAATTAAAGGGAAGTGAAAAGGAAATGGACATAGATGATTATCCTTTCAAGTCAGGTTTAGCAGATGATGCACATTTGCTTACTGAAGAATAAAGGAGAGCTGCATAACCACAAAACCCAAAGACATGGTCAGGGAATGCAGCGAAAGGGTCTTTGGAAAGGAGTTAGGAAAGCAACACAAGATTCTAAATAGACATACACGTTGTCTGATTTTATCAGTCTAACATTAGGGGTTTTGCTAAGATGGATGCACTGGGCAGCCTCAAGGGGGAATGCTAACGGAAAAGTTCAGAAAAAGAATTAATAACCATAAGCGCTAATTCTTCATAACACCCATGTAATCCCCACGCTGCAGATCCAAAACCTCAGCCTTTCATCACAAAACCTCGTGATAATTTGTGTGCACTGATTAGGACAGTGAGTAGTGATTGCAATTAAAGGAGAGTACCAGAAATGGGATTCTCCTTTCAGCTTTTTCATATGTTCTTTCCGCTGCATTCTTAAACTGATTCTAGTGCCTCCATTTGGCAGCTGTCTTCCAAACCAAAGCATGCAAATCAAAACACTCAATACTTTATTTTCATAAGGGATAAAAAGCTTATATGACTCAAAAGTGCAATGGCCTCCATTTCTTTCTGTGGATAACTAACTCTGAGCCTGTTTAAAAGGCAGTGATAGCACATTTTGAGAAGAGTAGCAAAGAATTTGATTTCTTAGCAGATGAAGAGAAGGCAAAGGAATACTTAGCAGAATCTATTAAATCTTCCTAACTAGGACAAACTATTCTTGTTGCCAGTGTCTAAGCAACAGAATATGATAAAAGTGTCTGTAAAGTATGATGGAAGGAAAAGGAAAGAACCCTTCATATAATTCAAGTGATTATGTTTATGTATTAATATGAAAAGTATGTACAGGGAAGGGAAGGGAAGGGAAGGGAAGGGAAGGGAAGGGAAGGGGTGGAAAGCCAATGAGCACTTNGAAGGGAAGGGAGGGGAAGGGATTCTAGGATCAGATTATTTTAAAGTGACATTCCAATGTGTCCTTTCTAATAATAATTAAAAAAAACACATGGAAAAATACTCCCTGTAACTGGGCATGGGAGGAGAATTCAGACTATTCCTAGAAAGTTTATGACTATGAGATTATTTACAGTTTGGAAGAAAAGTAATGAATATTCTGCCATTTCAACATTTAAATACCTTTTCATACAATACAAAGTTACACAAATAGTCTGAGAAATAAAAGCCTGCAGCTCACACCTTTTCCCTTTCATGTGCTTTTAACTATAGGGAGGGCTCAGGAAAACTGGCCCAATTTTTTGTCTGTCTAATGGAACCAACATGCTCCTAATTTGAGCAACAGAGCTGAGTCACAGCTCACATAACTGATCAGCTCTATTTCTCTCTCTTTTACTTACAACCCATGAAAAAGAAACCCACGTGTTGTTATTCTAAATGATGCAGATCAGACACCTGATCAGTGGGGTCCCAGCAGCAGAAATAACTTTAGCTGGAAAATTAAACTAAGAGATTATAGCTGTCATCAAAACAGGGTCATAAAAGTATTCTTATTAAATTGCTCTACAGGACTGCAGAGCTAATAGGTTAGTTAGCTCCTTAAATGAAAACTGCCAAGTATCAAACCCAAGAATGAATCTCAGCAGTAAATTCTGAACTGCTTCTCCCACTCCAACAAAAAGCAAAGATCCAGAATATTTATGCATCTGTCTATTCCTAATTGTGTCTCAATTATACAATAAAATTTGAGCATAGAAAAGTTACTCTAAGGCTTGCTCAGCTTCAGGCAAGTTATTTGGCATGCCACTGCACGTGCAGCCACCACATGTATTCAAGATGGAGTAAGTATGTGAATCTGGGGGAATTCAATGTGCTGTTAGGTGATGCCCGGAAATACCTCCTTGTGTTTTGTTTCAGAATAACAGTGCAACAAAAGATAAATAAGTCAGGGTGAACTAGCTTGTTGCAGTTTACCTAGAAAATGTGTCTCCATTACACAAGCATACTTCAGACTTGCAGAGCTGTGCAGAAACTCCTGAGGTCAGGAGACTGCTCAGGCAGCTGAAAATAAGCAGTGTCAAGTTATTACATCTCTCTTCACTTCTTCCCTTATTTTGTAAATGCAGGAGGAACACAAAACAAAACCAAACAGAACCCAAACATATTGAAAAAGCATTCTGGACAAGAAAGACTCCTTTTAGGAAGGTAATGAGTTGGTCAGGGGACAACTTGCATCCAGTTGGTGAGACTATCCAGCACTTCTTCATGTGTGGGAAAACCACATCAGGCAGTGGGTAAGTGTTAACCGTATCCCCTTTTGGACTGTTTCAGTGTTCAGTGTTGTGCCATTTTTAATGAGAATCTTTTGCAACTTGTGTTATGACAAGTAAGGAGAAGAGCTCTAATACTGTTAATGATGAGCAATAAATGAGTCAGTAATACAAATAAACCTGCGTAGCTTACAGGTTTTGGTACAGGTTCTGCCTACATCATACAGGACGTAGCAGGTGGGAAGGGAGTCTTGACTATCCGCAGACTCCTGACAGTATCAAGCAAGCCATGGCAAGGCTGATATTAGTTGTACTGCACTGCAGCATATAGCTGGCTTCACTTCTCATTTCTGGGACTGAAGCACTGCGGGTACTGTCAGTAGAAGAACTGCATATGCAGAAAAACCACTGTAGGCAAGAGCAAGCAAATAGCATACTATTTGTTGTTTCCCAACTTAAGCTAAAATTTACACATCTCTCAGGTTTTATAATGCTGGCTGGTATTAAGAGCAATGGAGAAGTATAAAAGTAACCTTAAAAAGACAATATCCTGCTCGTATGCCAGAGGTGAGTAATTTGTGTGAGTGATCACTCTTCAGTTTCTCCACAGAAAAGTGTCTTGATATGCACATCATAGGTGATTTGGGTTATGGAGGTTATCAGTCAATTATTTACCTGCATCTAGTTGATATTATTAACAGTCTCCTACTATTAAAACCAGGCATGCGTTATCGAAATTATCCCAGTACAGTGTGGGTATAGAGGTGCCTAAATCAATCAGTACCCGTGTGCAGCAGTGCACTGCAGACTGTTATACAAACATTTCCAGGCACAAGTAAGGTAGCCAACACCAAATTAGCTGACTGCTCCTCCAAAGACCATTGCACACAGTGAAATGGAGTGCTAAATAAAACAGTTGAGATGCTGACTCGTCATGCATGCAAAGCATGCGGTCACAGAGACCAGAAGTCAGTCAGGTGTGCCTAAACCCCAGGACTCTGCTCTGAAGTCCTGGATGCTGTTCTGACATAGGGATTATAGCAAACAAAAGGCATCAGAGAAGTCAGAAGTTCAAAAGTGCCTTTCCCCATAGCTCTACATTGTGCTTGTGTGTACGTTCCATTTGTTTCCTTCCACTACTCCAGCTTTTTAACAAATAAATTATAAATCCATAGTGAAGGCCATATAAACCATTTTGATCAGAGATATCCTTTGATTCATTTGTATTTTCTTTTGTTCTTAGTGGTTATTCTAAAATGGATGGAATCAGTAATACTTTGCTTTTATTCTGACTGTGCCAGATTATCACATTGTTGTTAAAGAGATGCCTTAATCACAGAATCATAGAATCATAGAATCATAGAATCATAGAATCATAGAAGGACTGAGGTTGGAAGGGACCTCAGAGATCATCTAATCCAACCTCCCTGCCATGAGCAGGGATGCCTCTTGACTTGACCAGGTGGCTCAAGCCCTCATCCAGCCTGGCCTCAAACATCTCCAGGGAGGAGGCATCTACAGCCTCTCTAAGTAACCTATTCTAGAGTCTCGCCACAATCATACTTAAGAATGTCTTCCTAAATTGCAATCTAAACCTCTTCTCCTTCATTTTAAAGCCATTTCCCTTTGTCCTATCACTGAACACTTCTAAAAAGACCCTCTCCAGCTTTCCTATAACATTCCCTTCAAATATTGGAAGGCTGCTATAAGATCACCCCAAAGCCTTCTCTTCTCTAGACTGAACAATCCCAGCTCCCTCAGCCTGTCCTCATAGCAGAGGTGTTCCAGCCCCTGGATCATCCTCTTGGACTCATTCCAACAGATCCCTCTTATGGTGGGGACACCAGAACTAGACTTAGTACTCACTGTGGAGTCTCACAAGGGCAGAGTAGAGGGGAAGAATCACTCTCTTGATCTGCTGTCTGCTCTCCTCTTGATGCATCCCAGGATGCAGTTGGCCTTTTGAGCTGTCTGAGCGCACTGTCGTCTCACATCGAGGTTTTCATTGATTAACACCTCCAAGGCCTTCTCTTCAGGGCTGCTCTCAAGTCACTCTGTACCCAGTCTGTATTTGTCTCTTGGATTGTCTCAAGTCAGGTGCAGGATCTTGCACTTGGACTTGTTGAACCTCACGTAGTTTACACTGGCCCATTTCTCAAGCCTGTCACATCAAGTGACCTTCTGTTTCACCACACTATCAAAAAAAAAAAAAAAAGAGCAATATAACTCATTTTAGAAATAATTCATCCTGACAAATACACATACAGGACATGGCCTTTCTCACACGCATGGATGTACATGTAGATTCTTTCCTTAAACACTTGATATCATTTTATTTATGCAATCTCTTAAAACTCCACTGTTAGGACAATTAAAATGTTTGACTGAAGGGCTATGTGACGGTATGCTGACTGCTCTTCTCCAATTTTATCTGCCTCCCTTTTTTTCCTTTCCCCACTGGAAAGTGCTGCAGATTAAGGAGACTAGAGGGAGGGAGAGAGACCCTGAAGTTAACAAAAATTACAACTAGCAGTAGGCTCTGGCAGGAATAAACAGAAATTGATTTAAGGAGGTTTTCATTAAAAATTTAAGTTGAGTCAAGACTGATTATAACTCTGTAAAAACATAAACAGAGCTCTTGTCAACTTTGTCTTCATTTCTGAGCCTGCTCACTTGGTCTAGAATAATTTATGTGATATAATTCACAGGCTGAAGCATCTTTTTCTGTTCCTTACATGTGTTTTATTTGCTTGCGTCCAGTACTTCAACATTTCTCTTGGTACATTTAATAGTGACATGCTTTTAAATGAAAGCTGCCAAAATGTCTGTGATAAGCACTCTCTCTTTGTCCAATGAGCACACTATGAGGGCTGTTTGTATTTCCACAGGCTTTTGAAGGTGACAAGGATCAACAGAAAAAACTGTTAGTTTCTTCTGCTCTTCTTCTATAAGAATGTACTTTACAGCAGGGTGTTTCTGGCAGTTGATGCTGTCTGTCGTGGTAGCACTAGTGAATCCTGCCTGGATGCAGTCCTATGCAACGTGCTTAAGGCAGTCTTGATTTGGTGGTTGTGGGGGTTGGACTTGATCTTTGAGATCCCTTCCAAATCTGACTATTCTGTGATTCTGTCATTCTGTGTCCCCCAATCACTTTTGCATTCTCTGCTTAGGCTTCTCTTGTTTTCCCTTTTTTCCTTCCTTTAAATAAAAAACAACTCTGTCTTGTGTTGCGTTAAATACCGTGATCTTTTGAGGTCCCTTCTAGATGCTGTGATTCTGTAGACCTGAACATGCCCTTGTCATGATCTTCCTTCTTAAGGGAAGGCTATCCAGGCTTTTCCAAATCCGTTCTAGTTGGCTTAGTTTGTACAAGCTGGATTTTTAGCTTCTTTATGTAACAGTTATCTATCTATTTATCTTTAGTCAACAACATGGACATGAAGTGAAAGCAGATGGAGCCTATTTCAAACATGTCCAATATCCAGATTGCTGTCAATTGCCAAAGTGAGTTTTAGCAAGTCCCAGAGATGCTCTGGACCACCACCACCAAAGACTTCCTAGGCTAAAGGAGTACTACAGGCCAAGCATCCATGACTGTAGAACAAAACCACAGCTTTCCAAGTTTTACTTCTATTAGCTATAGCCAATTTGTTAAACAAGTGATTCATTTTGCATGAAGTGCTTTCTAAAAGAAGCACAGATTATAGGTCTAGTTTAAGCTTTTAAGCTTTTAATTGCCAATAAACAACTCTTGGCTCATTTGACTTTTTGCCACATTAGCAGACTTTGCTTCACTTCCAAGTTTCACTTGAGCTTACCACTGATTCACAACTGTCAATAGTAGGCTCCAGAGAAATAACTGAGGTGCTTCGCAAGCTAGACTTCTGTAGAGCTGCACCAGGATAAAGACCCAAAGGAGTTATAGTCACAGCTCTGAAGACCTGAACACACTGAAGAGGGGACCTCAAGTCCACAGGTGATAGATAGGATGGTCATCTTTAGATTTATCCCAGGTGGCTACCAGAGAAGCCTGATGGCAGACACAGAATAAAGTTTTGGGTAAATTTTGTATTACAGAAAATTGCCATGGAAAAACACCAGTGTCCATCAGGCCAGCAGGCAGGGGAAAGGTCAGAAAATGATTCATTTCCTCGCTAGACCCAAGGGAAAACCTCAGGTGATGATTTTACTTACAATAACAGAAGGACCATATTTTCTATTCTCTGTTATCAAGAATCTAATCCTTTCTCTTTGCTGGTATAAAAGGTGAGGTTTTTTTCATTGTAAACTTGTATAAATGTGTAAAATGGATTGAAATAAAACCAACAGGCTGTACGTGTCCTCTATTTTCCCAACACCACAAAATGCAAGCCCTTGTGGACTGGCAACTCAAAATAAATGAAAGGCTCTCAAAGTTTGGTCTGTCTTTCCGTAAAGGGCCAGGAATAATTTTGAAATAAAAGTTAATTAATAATTCTGATCTTCAGATCAACTGTTTTCTGGTCACTTGGTCAAAATCTCAAATTGTAAGCACTACTGTTCCTTTAGAAGAAACAAAAGCACTTAAAATTAACTTTTAGGATATTATTAATATATGTTTTATGTTTTGCAGCTCATTTAGGTACCACCGACAGGAGTGTCCATTGATGCTCATACTGAACACACTTGCTGTGTAATGAGGAGAATGGCTAGAAACACTTGAGGTTCTCCTTCTCAGACAGGAAGACTATATATGTGCATAGCTTAGAACACATTCATGAAGGCTCTGTTGTAGGATTTAAATTCCACCTTTGAGATCTTTCTGGACAGTTGTGAAACTCCTAATTTTTTATTCAGTTGATTCTTCATTAAAACCTTGGGATTCCCCTGAATGAGTCAGACAGAAAGGGTTACTGAGGACCATTAACACTGAGGCAGACACAATATTCTTCCAAAATGTGGGAGCAGAAGAGCGGGTGTTTTGAGGAGGGATGAGTTCTTATGAACTGTACCATAGTCATGGAGGACTTGTTTGGTGGCTCTGCCTTACAGTGTCAGAAATTATTTCTGGTCACACACCTCTCCACTGTGTGCTAATAGGCCCTCTTAGTCCAAGCATTCTTTTCTCCATAACTCTTCTTGCTCTCTACAGCTACCTAAAAGGAGGTTATAGCAAGACTGGTACCAGTCTCTTCTCCCAAATTACTAATGGTAGGACAAGGGGAAATGACCTCAAGTTGCATGAGGGGAGGTTTAGATTGGATCTTAGGAAGTTCTTTGCTGAGACAGTGGTTGGGCACTGGGACACGCTGCCCAGGGTGCTCCCATCCCTGAAGGGATTTAAAACCTGAGTAGCTAGAGTACTTGGGAAATTTCTGCCAGCACAACAGCAGTTTGAAATTAGTGACACAGCCAGGAAGGATTTCTCAGCTATTAGCCTTTGGGCCACATATTTATTTCCTTTGTAGACTCCAACCCCAGAGACACCTTTGTCATCTTACAGTGTTCTAGGGTGGATGAAGAAGGACAAGTTTTAGAGACTGTTTTTTGTTGTTTTGTGTTTTCTTTAACAGAAAGAGGCACCTGATGCTCATGAAAATTAAAACACTAGTCAGGACTGACTGCTATTTGTTATTTCAGGGATATGAGGTGCTAATTTATGCTGTAGTCACTGCCTATAAATCTGCTTTCTGTTCATATATGTGGCTATGAAAGTCTTCCCTTTGTGTCCTTCCTACATCAAATTATGGAGACTAACTGTACTCTTCCTAACATCCAGTCTCCCACTGGGATCGCCTTCCCCAGGTAGGTGCTGCTCATATACCTGCCAGCAAGGCCTGCTTTGGGCCCCCAGCCTGCCTCTCTCTCTCCATCATTGCATGCACCATGCATTGGTTCCCGAATAGGCATGGGGAACACCTACCTGTGGTCCCTAAAACAGTTCCTCATCTTTAGAACCAAGTTGAAAAGACCGGTCAAGAATTTGAACACTTATCACACAATGTTAACGATTGGAAGTGACCTCGAGCCTGGCTCCATCCTCCTGACACCCACCCTTTCCATATTTATCAGGGTTAATGGGGTCACCCCTCAGTCTCCTTTTTTCCAAGCTCAAGAGACCCAGCTCCCTCAGCATTTCCTCATCAGGGAGATGCTTCACTCCATCATCTTTGTGGCTCTGCACTGGACTCTCTCAAGCAGATCTGTGTCCTTCTGGAACAGAGGGGCCCAGAACTCAACACAGTGTTCCAGATGTGGTCTCAGCAGGGCAGAGCGGGAGAACCTCTCTCGATCTACTAATCACCCCCCTTCTAATCCACCCCAGTATGCCATTGGCCTTTCTGATCAAAGTTTCCAAGCAGCCTCTGTTGTGGCAAAAGCCCAAAGACCCTCTTCCCTTCCCTCAACAGGCACAATAAAAGCAAAGAGCAATGAGGCTCTCCTGACAGACTGGCCCTTCACCAGCCTGCTCCACACAATCTAAAGATTCAATTCTTGGAATAATTTTATGCAGTGGGCTTGGAAGGGGAATGGATGCATTCCTAATGGGGAGGCAGGAAGTCACATCAGTTTAGCTCACTTCGTCATTTTGTATTTTATGTCTTTACAGTGTGAGTCTCAAAGAATACTGGAGAAAGTACCTGCCTTTCTGCAAGCTGTATTTCAGCAACAGGAATACATCTTTCTTCAACTCAGCAGGCTCCTGGGAAGCAGAGTCACACCTGAGGCCATTAGCAAGCAACCTGCGGCCATAATCCATAAATGTTTGCAGTGCGGCACTTTGAAATAAAGGCCATGATAATTCCCACACCTTTAAAAAGAGCTGTGACCTCTGTATCATCCTAAGTCGTGCTGATTTCAGCTCAGAAATCCTAGGTCTGGTCAGTCCCTCTCCAGATTTCCCAGTAGGTTTGCAGTATTTGCCCAGCCCTTGTGCTTCCCGCTGTGTTTTATCCTGAGGCTAAAGTATTACCTGCTGTGACAAGGCCGGAGTCCTGGGCCTGGTGCTACTGAAATGACACCAAGTGGTGGGGGGAGGAGGGGTTGTTGTTGGAGGGCAGGAAGATGCTGCCCAGAGATCCTGACAGGCTGGGTTCATGGGGAGAGACCAACTGGATGAGGTTTAACAGGGTCAAGTACAGGATCCTACACTTTGGCCTCAATAACCCCCTGCAGCTACAAAGTGAGGGATGAGTGGGTGGAGAACAGCCTGGCAGAGAGGGACCTGGCAGTACTGGGTGACAACTGGCTGAACAGGAGCCAGCAGGGTGCTGAGGTGGCACAAAAGACCAGTGACATCCTGGCTTGGATCAGCAATATTGTGGTCAGGAGGACCAGGGACATCATTCTCCTCCTGTACTGGGCACTGTGGAGGCCTCCCCTTGAGTACTGGGGGCAGTGCTGGGCCCCTCACTTCAAGACAGAGGTTGAGTGGCTGGAGCAGGTCCAGAGGAGCAATGAGGCTGGGGAAGGGATTGGAGGGAAAGGCTGATGAGGAAAGATTGAGGGAGCTGGGGGTGTTTAGCCTGGAGAAGACAGACTCAGGGGGGACCTTGTCCCTCTCTCCAACTCCCTGAAGTGAGGTTGTAGTCAGGTGGGGGTCAGGCTCTTCTCTTGGGCAACCAGCACCAGGATGAGAGGGCAGGGCCTGAAGCTGCCAGGGGAGGGTTAGGCAGGATGATAGGAAGCCCTTCCTCATGGAAAGGGTGGTCAGACCCTGGAATGGACTGCCCAGGGCAGTGGTGGAGTCACCATCCATGAAGGTGTTTAAGGACAGACTGACTGTGGCTCTTGGTGTCCTGGTCTGGCTGATGTGGTGATGTTTGGTACTGGGCTGGGCTGGATGAGCTCAGAGGGCTTTTCTATCCTCAAGCATTCTGTGACTATGTGAACAGAAGTGCTGAAATGCACCTGAGATGCATCTTAAAATAATCGAAGCACCCAAGATGCTTCGATTACTTTCACAATTCTACAAAGCTAAGATGTTCTTTTCCTGGTGCTTTTCAGTTGCAGAAATAAAATAACAACATCAGAAATTTATGTTGCCTGGGACAAATGCTAGGCAGTGACCTCAGCTCACTCTTAAGCCAGAGAGTCAGATTGCTGCACCCTTGGAGATCCACACAAAATTCCTTTACTATTACATTTCAAGTAGTCAAATTTTTTTAAATAGTGACTTTCTGATGAGAAACAGCATGTAGCATTGTTCAGCTTGATTAGGCAAATTTAATTGGCTATAGTTAATGTATTTGTCCAAAAGACAAATACTCAGCTTAAACATTGTTCTTAATATTTTAGTGATTTAGAGTAATTTAACTAACCATGAAGTCTTTAACTTGTAATGGGCTGTATTTCAAGTAACTTTTTCCTTCGTCTCTCCAGCTGTCTCTTCAATATTGTACTCCTACATTTCTGACAACAGCAGTCTCCAGTTTTTATGTCTCAGATAGAAGCATCTATAATCCTTTCACATACATTAATGGTTTGGGCATGTTTCCTATGTACCTTGGTACAAAGTACATTCTTTATGACTGTCTAGACTTCTCTAGTTTAAAGCTTTACCATTCTGGATTACAAACTCCCAAATGTAATTAGTTTATCAGCACACCAGCATTGCTTGCCCTGATATTTATCTCTTTCTTCTCTCTGTTCATTAAGCTGCTGCATTCACAAAGCTCTTTCCACCACGGGAGTCTCTAAGAACACCGTAATCAGAACAATTGAACCTTATAACACAGAGCTACATCAGATTTGTTTGGGGAGTATTTTAACCTTGATAATAATCACTTTCCCACCAGGAACTTCTATCCTGTGTTCCTAAACTCACTCTGCCTCATTCCCAGTTTGTCAGTCCTTGGTAGAGATGTGGCAATGCAGCTGGACACTCCACATTCAAATAGCTAAAGCATCTACCAATCCTCAAAACAATTGCTTTCTTGCTTGTTATTTCATACGTCCATGCTAGCTGTTATGCCACACCCCATCACTTGTCTACTCTGGTGGCTCAATTCTAGTTATTATTTCCTCTTAACAAATACCACCCTTTTTTGTATTCATAGTTCCCCTATTTTTATCTTCGAGGTCTGTATGAATTCTCACTTAATGGTTAAAGGTGCCTAAATTCCTTCTGATGCCTGTAATTTAATTTCCATTGTATTTTATCAAATGAACACTTCAATCAATCAACTTAAACGCTTTATTGCTTGAAGTATGCTGTGTGGATGCTAAAGAACAAACAGCTATCTGCAAATGAGACCCTGTTTCAACTTATTCTATATATTTTAGCCCTAGTAATGTCTTAATCAAAAACAAATTCAAACTTAGAGCATTTGGCTTTATGTTCATTGAATGCTGTGCCCATGCCCATGGCTTTTGAAAATGCATCGCTAGTATTTGCAGCTAAATACTTTGACTGTTGCAAAGGGTTAAGGGCTAGCTAGACCTGTCCTCCCTGCCCTCAAATTAGAGCAAAAATATGGCTTTCCCAATGCATAAATGTCTTCTAAATTTCAAGTGTTAAAAACAACACTGTGTTTGGTTCTTTCTTTTGCAGTTAAATAAGTACTGAGCAGTACCAATGCACATTTACTGCTCTGAGTGGCACCCCAGTTACTAGATGATCTATCATTACTGGTATGTTTTCTGTGCTCCCATTATTTTCAACTTTCTTCTTGTAAACCATGGCAATAATTATGTTCTACAGCATGTTCACCACAAAAAAATCCCACAGGCATAAAATTCAGCTTATGAGGAATATACACAGGACAGAAAATACTCCTATTCTCTCTTCTCTGTTCTCCCTCATGGTGCATTTTTCAATGTACCTGTGCATTAGAGACATTAGATCCTATTATTTCTCTGAGGTTTAATTAGTATATGAAATACAACTCCCAGGTATTACTCTGGTCATCCCTATCCTTGTGTAAATGAGCAAGGTTTTGAAGCAACAGTGCATAAGTTTCTCTAAATGAGGTTGAAGAAGTCTCCTAACTGCAATATACAATGCTGTTATTGCTTCATTCTCTACAAGGAACACCTCTGGCAAATTCTAGAATTGTCTATAATAACCTTTGCTGCAGCCAGGCTTTTCTTCTTTTATGACATAATACACTGAGAGTACCAGCATACAATACCGCTTAGCATGCAAGTACAAGGCCTTGGCTTTGTAGCGCGAGTTTTATTCCATTCTGTGCAAAATATTCCATTTCTATTTTCTGTTAAAGGTGCCTCCAAGCTTTCTCTTAATGCATTTCTTCACCAGGCTTCCAGCAGTTTTGCCGAATTTATTCAATATAGGTACTTACCAGAGGTCCCATGGCTGATCTTTGCAGAAACCTAATTAGTTAATTCCCTCTGAAATTTCTAACACTTCCTTTCTAACACTTTTTTGTCTCATCAAGAAAGATTACTCAGTTTATTTTCCTTCTGCTCATTTCTAACTTTGCCTGCTCTGC
This sequence comes from Rhinopomastus cyanomelas, assembly GCA_013400115.1. Lineage (NCBI taxonomy): Eukaryota > Metazoa > Chordata > Aves > Bucerotiformes > Rhinopomastidae > Rhinopomastus > Rhinopomastus cyanomelas. Next base: position 752,731 of record VXBP01008202.1, read on the forward strand.
ACCTTTTTGATTTCATTGATTGACCTTGTTGCTCGCTGACAATTGCCCTGCATTAGCAATAACCCAAGTTCGATCCTTTGTTACCACCACACAAAAATATTTCACCACTCCAAAAAAATTTCTTATGAAGTGTCCAGATTCATCCCCTAATTTCTTAACCATTTGGGAAGGACAGGATATTCTTTGTTAGATTTTGGGGTTTTTAACCTTTACTATTACTTTAGAAAGTCTGGCAGACTTTTCTCTTGTTAACAGCACGCAAATTTATGGTGAAATTACTTTTAAAATAGATGTATATATATTTTAAAGTGTATTCCTTGTATACGAGACTTTACAAAAAAGTGCTTCATTGAGGGTCTTTGAAGGAAAAATCAATATGCAACTCAGCCACATCAAGGTACTGTAAAAAAGCCAATCCTCTGTGTGAGCTACACATGTCCCAAGAGAAGTAATGGAACACTCAATGATTGTTTCTCAAATAAACTAAGACACTGTTTTATGCCTTGTTTAGAGAGTTAATAGGGACACTCCAGGTCAATTTAAAACTCCTGTTTTTGTGGATCACTGTATCAGTCTTCAGAGCATCCAGAGGAAAACCTTACTTTGTACTCCTGTGTGGTGTCACTACAAGGCCTGTTGCCTGACACATTAATGCTTTCCGCAGTCTAAGGCTATATGAAGGGTACTGCCTGACTACTCTGCCATTAGCCACCTTCCTCATCTCTTTAGTTAAGCATTAGCATACAAAACCTAACTTTAAGCTACAAAACCAGTTTAAATCATGAAGCTGCTGCTTTTCAAAGAACTCTCATTCTGTTAATCCATTCTACTTCACAGCTCATCGAAAGCTAGGGATGCTTAGTCAGTCAAAGTAAGGAAGTGTGTTTGTTAGTGTATACTTTTGAATTCTGTGTTTACTTACAAGACAGATACCAATTGCCTTTCTGGTATCAAACTGTTGGCTATTATCAAGCATTTTTTCCTTGTTTGAGTTTCCAGTTTACTCCCATCCTGCAGCATGAGTTGCCTTGCCTGTTTCCACTAACTAGAATCATAGAATCGTAGAATAGCTAGGGTTAGAAGAGACCTTAAAGATCATCCAGTTCCAACCCCCCTGCACAGGCAGGGACAACTTCACTAGAGCAAGTTACTCAGCGCCCCAGCCAACCTGGCCTTCAACACTTCCAGGCATGGGGCAGCCACCCCTTTCTTAGGCAGTTGGGGTAAAGTTTTACGTACAAGTGATGTTTATTACAAAATCAGCTCCAGGTATCTCTTACAGAAAGAGACCTCACCCACTTGTTAAGCAAAACAGTATTCTGGACAAGTTAATTGTTGAATCATCAGACAGAAATCAAATGACTTACTGCCACTGAACTGGACCTGTCACATGTTCCTTAAATAAACGGTGAAAGAGAAAAATTCCCATGAAAGTTTAATGGGAGTCCACGACTTTGAATACCATGTTAGAGCCTCATTCTGTGGTTTGGAAACTCCTTTTCAAACTTTACATACCTGTCTTTTTGTCTTCCCCAAGGTTAATGGAAATAGCCTGGCTTTGAGTAAGAAGATATCTGTTCTTGACAGGAAGCATACCCTACCTGCATTTCAATTCCCAGAGAGGTGGTTTTTCCACAAATCTATCAATATTCATTCAGCATTTGGTACAAAAGATTAATGTGGAGCCACACATTTCCAACAAAAAGCATGGAACTAAACGAGCAGGTTTGCCCCTGTCGGTAGCACCTTTTCAATTTTCAGTGAATTTTCAAAAGCTGTATGGAGGAACTGATGAAAGGCCTTCATCCAGCAGTCCTGCAACCTGCTGCTGCAGGCTACAATTTCTTCATGAGAGGATGACATCAGGCTCAGAAACATGCAGGATGTATGAACTCCTCTTCACTCTGCCAGCCCAGCTCCCTTGTGCCATTGATGGCCACCCACCACAGTTTGTAGGTGGATCCCCCTTCCTGTAACCACAGCTAGGAAAACACCAATGAAGCCTTCTGCTGAGTTACTTCCCCATGCCTGGCATGCCAGATCCAGGTACATATTTTGTGTACAAACATGGTCTATGGGTTAAATACCTGTCTGCATATCATGCAGCCTCTGTGTGTGATAAAACACTGAAGGTTTGCATTCCACTTCTTTTGTCCGTCTCACTTCCACACAGCCCTTCTATTCATTCTTACATTTCTCAGTTTACAGTGTGCCCTGAGAAACCTGCTCAGCTAGTTTGGTAGTTTCTTTAATTGATTAACTTTGGTTACTAAATCAGGATGAAGCCTACTTTCCAGTAATGCTACCCTTTTTCCTCACTAAACTTTGCAGTAGGATTGATTACACTTGAATAAGCTGGCTAATAATTGTGAAATATATGTTGTTTGGTGGCTTGACACCTGACCCTGATTTCTTCTTCATCAACCTCTCTACAATCACATATGTTTTTACAGACTGATTCTATGAGTCTATGATTTAGGATTCAAATTGGAATAAATAATTATATCTTGGAACTTGTCTTTTGCCTCAGCCCCCAGCTTTCATGCCAAGCATTAAATGACCGTAACTGGCATATTCTGGCGATGTGAATGATACAGGATCATTCCACAGGAACCCTGATTCCTTACATTTGCCTTTTTAGTGAGCAGATTTCTATTCAGGCCATGTTGCTGTCCAAACCAGAGGCTTGGCTGGGATGGGCTTGGATCCATGCCATAGCACAGGGGTTCTGTCTGAGCAGCTAACAAGTGAGACAGAAGACTGCAAATAGACTTAGGATACTGACACTGCTCAGAGGTGATTCTATTATGTTCACAGCATCAAAACATAAAATGTGATTGGCTGTTTGACCTCCTCTGACTCTGGACCCCAGCAGTCGTTTCTTCTGAGAAGCCTCGGGTTTCACTTACACAGGAGGACCCACAGTTTAAACTCTCATCTTTTCCATTCCAATGCTTCTAGGTATTAGCATTTGCAAAGGCAGTCAGCAACCTACCCACCTCAGTAGTCAACCCTCATTAATTTCCCTTATAGCTTTCTCATCACCTTCTCAGCTACCTTAAAGAAGTTGTCATTCATATGCAACAAAGTTTTTTACCGAAGGAATAGATTTAGTTTTGCTTAATGGCATAAAATCTAGAAACTCGCTGCTTTTTTTCCCCTGTAGAGCTTTTAGGGCTGTCAGAGGGAGCAGCTTTCAAGTGCGCATTGCTCTAGGTATGTCATTTCCAAGAGTTACAACCTGACAATTTAACTTTGACAAAAATTCCCCTTCTCTCACCTGAATTCTAAAGTGCTTGCCCTCTCCATCTCTACCCTGCTTTTTAAAATTCGGCCAATTTATGTCACTTTTTTGTTAGTTACAGACACAAAGCTCTAGTTTGAACCTTTCTCAGAATTAGCCTACACAAAAAGGTCACATTTAAGTTTCAGAGCTCTGCAGGATGGGAGGGCAATGCATGTTAAGCTTTGTGTTTCACCTCTTCTACAGCATTGTGACACATGATCACAACACCTTGTTAGGTACTAAAGCATAACATTTTTTCCCCTCACTGCAGCAGTGGCAGGTTTTTTTTACATGTTTTTTTCCCTTATTAAGTAACAGAAAAGCCAGACCATATGGTTCTAGTACTTCTAGAAATGAAGGAATACATGAAAAAAAAAACCCAACCCTACTTTTTCATGCCTTTTGGGGGATGGAAAGGTTAATTTTTTCCTGATATTTAATTTGTGGTGAAGTTGTGATTTATAGTTGGAATGTTCTCTCAAAATGAACTGGAAAAATGAAGCTGCAAAATCATAATCAGCACAACAATTTCAATTTTCAGTTTATTCAGACGTGCTCTGATTGGAGAAGATAACAAAGTAAAAGCATTAGGTATGCTAGCATTGCCCAAACAGGAAGAGTAAGTACAACACGGATGATATTTACGTTTCTACTGTATCATAGAATCATGGCTGGAAAGCATCTCCATAATCACCATGTCCAGCCCTCATCTCAAAATCTCTCTAACCCCTAGACCACGGCCTCAAGTGCTCTAGCTACTCAGTTTTTAAGCACCTACAGGGACTGTCACTCTACCACCTCCCTGGGCAGCCTGTTCCAGTGCCCAACCACTCTCTCAGCAAAGAACTTCTTCTTAAGATCCAATCTAAACCTCCCCTGATGCAACTTGAGGCCATTTTCCCTCATCCTATCACCAGTAATTTGGAAGAAGAGAGCAGCACCAGCCTTGCCACAATCTCCTTTGAGGAGCTGGAGAGAGCAAGAAGGTCTCCTCTCAGCCTCCTCTTCTCTAGGCTAAATAACTCTAGTTCCCTCAGCTGCTCTTGACAGGACCTATTTTCCAGCCCTCTCCTCAGCCTTGTTGCCATTCTCTGGCCCCGCTCCAGCCCTTCAACATCCTTCTTATCCTGTGGTGCCCCAAACTGGACCCAGTACTCAAGGTGAGATCATTCATTATAGCATAGCACAATAAATTTTAATAAAGTTTTACTATATACAGTCACATCTGGTTAATCTGGAATACAGTGCCACAATCTGCCTAAGATGTCACGTCCATGTCACAGGCTTTATTTCTGAGTAGAGATTTTTGTCTCTTGATCTGCATGCCCATCCTGCTGCTGCTCGCATACTATTTCCAAGTTCCACAAAAAGGACCACACCTCTTTTTCTTTAAGCCAAAGTGATTGGTACCTTTTCCCCAAAATTACTGTACTTTTTCCTCAAACCCCATATCTTCTGCCATCATAGCCTTTCCAGCCCATGACCTGGACCCATCACCACAACCTAGACCAGGGCTCTAAGTGCCACATCCAGTCTTTTCTTAAACACCTCCAGGGATGGGGACTTCCCCACTGTTGTGGGCAGTCCATTCCAGGGTCTGATCATCCCTTCAGTGAGGTGGGGCTTCCTAACATCCAACCTAGCCTCTACTGGCACAGGTCCTGATTCTTACCCATAGTCTCAAACCTATCCTCACCCTCATTAATTTCAATGCTTTCATAGGTCTCCCTAACATAGAGGACCACTCCACCAGCTCTTCTTCCTTCCCTATCCCTTCTGAAGAGTTGATACCCATCAACTGCAGCATTCCAGTTGTGGGAGTCATCCCATCATTCTCTGATGGCTCCAGTATCAGAGTCTTCCCGCTGCACTACAGCCTCCAGCTCCTCCTGTTTATTGCCCATGCTGCGTGCATTGGCGTATAAACATTTCAGGGAGGGAGCCCAGTACACAGTTTTGAATCACTGAGGGCTGGTAGACCTTCTAGTTATCTGTGATGCCATACTGTCCCACAGGTGTTGGGCTACAACACCCAGGGTTCTCACTAGCAAGGCCAATTATCTCCGCTTTCCCTTTCACATCTAGTTTAAAGCTCTGTCAATGAGCTCTGCTAACTCCTGCCCCAAAATCCTTTTACCCCTCTGGGACAGCTGCACCCCACCTGCAGGCTAGGCATCTCATATAGAAGTCCATGATTGAAAAACCTGCTCCTTATTTTTGACTTGCTTGACTACTAACTGATAACAGCACAGTATTCCTGAGTTTTCAGCTCCCAAGGACAAGCCAGCTATTAAGAGCTGGTGACTCCTTTGCCTCCTTCTTTGTGACAGCCTAGAAATGTCTGTGAGCAAAGCACAGCTCAACTGCTACCTAACCAGTGATCCTTTAACTTACAGCAAAAGTGACTTTCAACACATTCAGGAGGAGAGTTGTAACTTGTGATGACTTGGCAGAGCTTACATTTTATTCTGAATATATGAAGGTAATTTGCATCTCTGTTCTATGTTAAGATGCAGTGTAACCGTACGGTTTGCTATGCTTGTTTTATTGTGTGGATTGGAACAGATCTCAGGCAGTCACTATCTCTGTCCCCTTTGTGCCTCAGGGTTTATTAATGGTGAACAATGGGTCACTGTCTCTGAGAATGAAGAGAGGCTAATGCTTGCTAAGTACATTATTGCCTATTCATTTACCCCTAAAATTATTTGGCTGAATTTCATCTGTTCTTCCATCTGTGAAATCATAATTTAGCTGATGGTGATTATGCAGAGTTGCTTTTCAGTTCTTCATTACTGTTTAATAGCTGCGCTCTCTGTAAAAGATTGCCTTATTTATGCTATAGCTCAAATACTTGAATTGACTGTGCCGTCATTTATGATGAACCCTCTCCTTTTCCCATTAATGGGTTGCACTGGTGGGAGCTCTAGAGTAGCCCTAGTACTGGAACCACTGGTGGGTTTTTTTCTCTTCATGTATTCAGACCTGAAATGAGCAAGATTAAGCTTGTGTCTCTCCACCAAAGGCATCACTGTAGGTGATAACCTATAAGTGAATTTGAATCAAGACTGAGTGGGGTTGTAAGCAACAACAGTTAAATTTCCATGTCATTTATCCATCATCCCATTTTTGCTCATTACAGTGACATTCTATGGCCACAGAAAGCATTAGATAAAATGAAATTAAGATGTATTTGTGTTATGTTTTAGTGCTTCTGGAAGTACCAAGACCACACAGTGAACTTTATTTCTTTACTAGGTGTATTGAAACCTCATCTGCACAGAGATTGTATTGTGTTCATATTGGGTATATAGCATCACATCACCATGCTTGTGCATCTGCTGATGTTGGTTTACTTATTACTATCTTTTTTATTCATTGCTGAAGAATGATAGTGATTCCCTTTGGCAAAGCATCACATTCCTCTGTTAAGAAAATGGGGATGTCTTGCAGCTGATTTCCTAATTTTAAGATCAGGTGAAGGCTGTATTGTCTGGCTAGACCTAGAAAAAGCCGTGTCAGGTTTTAACACTGACTATCTTGTAACAGGTGCATCGTACTCCTAGGCCACAGTCCAAACTGAGCCAACAATCCCTCCCTTATATTTGATAATCACTTGTAGCTTCAGGGTGCCCTTTCTGTAAGGACAAAGATGACTACTGTCTCTGAAAGCTCTTTGGCTGCTGGCAGGCACACCTCCATTTCCCAGATGTGCGCTGCACAGTTAGAAAAATCTGACTTAAAGCTCTATAGATTTTACATTTTAACTCTTCACAACTTACGGTCACCTTTGAAAAGTGTGATAAGAGACCAGTAGCTTTCAATGTCTTCCAAACAAATAAGCCACTGTTCTCAACCATGAAAAAAACAAACCTGTCTCCATCCGGGGAGGAAGAAACAATCACTTTGTTCCTTTTCACAGGCTTCCCTGACCAAATGGGTCTGCACGGCGTAATCAAAACCTGATTGCAGGACAGTAAGGCAGATATTGTGCAGCATTGGTAGATGTCCAGTGTCAGGTTTGTAAGTCACAGTGATGCTGAGAACATGCTCTGGGAACAGGTTCTGTCACCTGCCTTTCCAGTGAAGTTACCATAGAGCTGGTGTGGGCATATGTGTCCTCTTGCAGTATAGGGGACATCTTCAGGGGGTTTCTTCAAGAAGGTATAAACACAGGCATTAACTTCACAGGATAATAGAAGGGCTAAGGTTAGAAAAAACTAGATGACCTTAAAGATCATCCAGTTCCAACCCCCTGCACAGGCAGGAACACCTTCACTAGATCAAGTTACTCAGGGCCTCAGCCAACCTGGCCTTCAACACTGCCAGGGATGGGGCAGCCACAACTTCCGTGGAATGATCCTCAAATGATCAGAGGACTGGAGCATCTCCCACATGAGGACAGGCTGAGCAAGTTGGGCTTGTTCAGCCTGGAGGAGGCTCTCAGGTCACCTTCTAGCAGCTCTCCAATCTCCGAAGAGGGCTGAGAGGATAAGGGGAAAGGGTTCTAGACTTCAACAGGAGAGACTGAGGTTGCACGTGAGCAAGAAATTCTGTGCTGTGAGGGTCAGGAGATGCTGTAACAGGTTGCCCAAGGACGTGGTGGCTGCCCCATGCCTGGCAGTGTTGAAGGCCAGGTTGTCTGGGGCCCTGAGTAACATGCTCTAGTGAAGGTGCCCCTGCCTGTGCAGGGGGGTTGGAACTAGATGATCTCTAAAGTCCCTCCCAACTCTGACCATTCTAGGAATCTATGAATTGGGAAGATACCTGGGTTTGTGAAAGTCATGTGCAATGTTTGAGCATTATGGTGCAGATCAGGGAAGTTTGTCTGTTAATAGAAGAGTAGAATGGAAACTGTTGCTAAGAACTATTTTTCTCTAGGATTTGGTAACCTGGATATTGGAAAAATTCTTCTCCTCATCCTCTCATCAATAATAAAAAAAATAATGCATAGTGTTGAATATTTATCTATGACCAGAAATCTGTATTGTTTCATTTGTAGAGGTCCAAGAAAGCCTTAGAAAAGGAGTTTCGAGTAAAAATTTCCACTGTCATCTGTTACATGGAGTAAGGTAGTCAACTTTCAATTAAAACTGGCACTTTATCAAAAATTGTATTGCAATATTTATTTACAGGTATTTTGTGATGAAGTATTGAAGCCAGAGACATTATAGCAGCACTTTTGAATCAGCTAGCAATTACATGGCAATAGATAAAACCTTGTCAAAGCCAGGAAAAAACCAAACTTGCCAAATGCATGCCTGCCTTTTTGTCATCCCATTTGTCTTGGAAACCCACTTTGTATTCTCCCCCCTGCACCTCTGCAGGTCCGGCTCGGTACATGTCTTGCCTTCTAATGGGGTGGTGGGATAGAGCGTCAACGGTTGAAGTGTAACATACAAGTACCCAAATATCACAGTGAAAATGGGCATCACTTAGCTTCAGCCAAACAAAACTGTTACTAGCAACGTATTTGTACAGCCAATGTCAGCCTGTCTGTGTTATCAGATGAACTTGAGCTATAAGCTCGTTCATAAGGAACTGCTTGAAGACTTTTGGAAGCTGATAGGAACAGAGCTGCACTGCCCTTTCAGCTATCTCAGCAGAGTGCTGAGAAGCACTAGAGAAGTCTGTGTCAGATTCACATGAAGCACTTAATCCCTGACACTAAAAGAATCAGTGCATGTTTTTATATTTGATTAGCATCTGCTAATGTTCAGCATTAAAAATTAACAGATAAACTATTTCTTGCTTTTTCTCACAGAAATATTTTCTCTTCATTCTTTGCACTATAGTGTCACCATATGAATAAGGATCTTTGGCTTGCACGTCACAGCAGAGAAAGAGCAAACAAAAGGGAAGCATCGGCTGCGAGAGGTAAATAAGTTGGCACGTTTTCATTAGAGACATCTGCCACCAGGGTCCAGCTTTGTAACGTTTACGAGGTTTTGGTGGTCAGGTTGCCAAACCTAACGCCTCTCTTTTTTCTGGAGGAAAAATGATAAAACTGAAATGTGCAATCTTAAATCTTAATCTCCAGAAAAATAATAAAAAGGAGAGATGCAAACTATGCCAGAAATACAGCATGGCAAATAATCTGATGTCACATCTCTTCACCGCAGCTTTGGTTTCAATACGGAGGCTTTGAAAATTCTAGACAAGGGCTAACAAAGGAACTAAGGATTTTTATTCACTTTAACACAAAATCTGCAGGGTCTTTCTGCACTACCATATCCAAACAACAAGTTCACCCCTGCCCTCACTGAAAAAGAGGTGTTGTATCTGATTTTTAGTGGGACAGAGCTCATCCTGTGTTCCACTTGATAACTCTAATGCCAGCAAATGACAACAAAGCAGTTATGTTCAGTATGAAGTATGCACCTGCACTACTGCTTTCTGATTCCAGGGGAAGATAATCACTGAATCACAGAACTGTAAGGATCAGAAGGGACCTTTAGAGATCATCCAGTCCTATCCCCCTGCCACAGCAGGCTCACCTAGATCCAGTTGCACAGGAACATGTTCGGGCAGGTTTTAAACATCTCCAGAGAAGCAGACTCTACAACCCCTCTGGGCAGCTCCTTCCAGTGCTCTCACTGGAAGTGTCACCCTCACTGGGAAGAAGTTCCTTCTCAGATTGATATGGAACTTCTTCTGTTCAGCTCACACCTGTTGCCCATTGTCCTATCATTGGATGCCACTGAGAAGATCCTGGCTTCATCCTCCTGATACCTGCCCTTTCCATATTCATCAACTTTAATGAGATCACCCCTCAGTCTTTTTTTCCAAGCTCAAGAGACCCAGCTCCCTCAGCCTTTCCTCATCAGGGAGATAGATGCTTTTCTCCCTTCATCATCTTTGCGGCTCTGTGCTGGACTCTCTCCAGCAGTTTGTTGTCCAGAACTGGACACAATACTCCAGATGTGGTCTCACCAGGGCAGAGTGGAGGGAGAGGAGAACCTCTCTAGATCTACTAACAATCCCCCTTCTAATCCACCAGGACGTGGCGTTTTTTTCTGGTTCGATTTGTTAACTTTGTTTGAGCAAACAGCTCTGTCACCAGAAGCTTTGTTGTTCTTACAGCAAAATTTACAGACCATAAGAAAATATTTTAAACACATTAGAAGGAAATCAATTACAATGCCGTTGTGACAGGCTTTGAAAGATACGCACACACACCCAAACACATGCTTCACTCAGGGCAAGAAAATCTCCATGTGTTTCTGATTGTGGCCCCATTGCTGTCTGTCTGAAGGATTTCTTTCCCAGACCAGCACATACCTTCCAAACCAACACACGCTTCTCCACAGCATTTCAAAATATTTACATCTTGGAAGTCAAACTATGGAGCCAACTAATTCACCTCCAGTTTATATTTCATGACTGTGTAACTAATAAGTGAAGTTGGAAGAGTAAGTTGCATTCCTGATTAATGCAGCAATTAAAAATAATTCTGCAAATGCAGTATCGGGGAGTTGTCTGCCAGCTCCTTGTGTTGTAACTGATCCAGATTTATAGGGAAAGCAGTGACTTCACCTCTGCTGTCTCCGTCAGATTTGTCAGTATTACACGTGTGCTCACCCTGCCTGGGTATCACATGCAAGATGCAGGAAGCACCTCAGGGAGCATCTCTGCGTGGGGTGCCAGTGGGGATGGCAGAAAGTACACCCCAGCCGTGGCAGTGCATGCTTGTCGTGGCTGCCCACACTGTTGGCTAGACACCTCAGCCTCAAGGATACACAGACAAGTACCTTGCACTTCTGCAACCCTGGTTTTGTTTGTGAAATTGCAGACACGAAATGGCAATTTACACTTTAACTTTAATACAACATAAAGGCATTTTAACAAAAAAAGGAGATATAAATTTAAAATTCTAATGAAGCAACCTATTAACAATGTTAGAACCTGAAAGAGGACTGTTTCATCACAAAAATAATTCAGAATAAAAGCACCACACCTCATTCAAAGAAAAATGGGAGAATGAGACAAAGGAGTACTTTAAAGTGAAATCTACAACAGTGAGCAAACCCTTAGTAGCTAAAAATCAATCTTGTATGGGGGACTTTATTCATAAGCAAAAAAGATCTGCTGCCCCAAATTACACGCTTGTGCAGAGTACTGTTTCTTGAGGGGTAGAAGGCAGTCCTCAGGAAGGAGGTGCTGCATGGTGCTAAGGGTGGAGGACAGAGCAGGAAAGGAGATCTGAGCTTCAGGCTGACAGACTGAGCATCTGCCCAGGGGACAGCCATAGCGTGCTGGTCAGGAGAAGATGGAGAAGGAAGCTTTTCCAGGGCTGCAGCTTTGGAAGCTACCCAAAAGTATCAGGATGAAGAGCGAGCCCGGGTGCAAGCCCTCAGTAACATGGTGGGTGTAGGATTGTCTCTTGCTTTCCTTGTTCTACTGTGTTGCCTGCTCACTTTGGGGTTTCTGGCTTTTAAATAAAATGTTGTTCTCCCATTCAAGCTCTTGTCTGAGCTCACAAGCTGTCCTGGCTCTTCCATGGTGCTAGGAGAAGGATGAGGGAGATCCCTAACAAAGCTTTAGCCAACTTGGCACCCTGCTGCAGGCTGCAGCTGGAACTGAGGATAGCACAATCGCAGGCTGCAACACAGCTAACCTGGGCAGCCACCACTGGCTGTGCTGCTGGTCTGCTTTCCCCTGTCACGCGCAGGGATCAAGTGTGGCAGATAAGAGCTTACAGACCCCTTCTTTCAGACTTCTGTTGGAATTAGTCTGAATGAGGAGAAACATGACTCAACTCCACCCTAAACCGGCTGCAAGTTTTCCTCCCCACGCAGATTGTGTCAAGTCCTGTGTCTGAATCCATGCCATTTGGAAATCTCCCAGGCAGATTAACAACCATGTTTTAATGTCCTAAATCAACAGCGTGAAAAGCAAATGTTATACAACTACCTTCCCCAAATTAGCAGAAGCTGAGCTCCCCAAATTCACAAAAATCACAGAGACTCAGTATGCAATGCAAATCAGAAACAGTTTTAATGTCATTTCTGCTGTCAGCAATGACCAATCCAAATTAAAAAAGATACTGAGATATTAAATGGGTCTGTCAAACTGCATTGACAAGTGAAGATCATAGAATCATTAGAGATTGGAAGGGACCTCGAAAGATTATCTGGTCCAATCTCCCTGCGACAGCAGGATCACCTAGACCAAGTCACACAGGAACACATCCAGGTGGGTCTCAAGCATCTTCAGTGAAGGAGACTCCAGAAGTGCCCTGAGCAGCCTGTTCCAGTGCTCTGTCACACTCACTGGGAAGAAGTTCCTTCTCAGATTAATGTGGAACCTCCTCTGTTCCAACTTACACCCATTGCCCGTCATCCTATCACTAGATGACATCGAGAAAAGCCTGCCTCCATCCTCCTGACACCCACCCTTCAAATATTTGTAGACATTAATGAGGTCACCCATATATCCTTTTGGACTGGAGCTCGTTTTGCTCTTATCAGGATTGGTTTATCAGTTTACATCAAAGAAGTCTCCAGTACTCCTGGAAAAAAGGTGCTGTCTCTTACTATCTGTAGGAGCACATATGGTATCTCTGCTATCTCACAAGGCTCACAAGGCAAGGTTTTACTCCTGGACGTCACTACAATAATCCATCTGTTTGCAATAGGAGTCAGGTTAAGAGATCGCTCAACAAAACTAAATCTTAGACCTTCTTTGAAATTTGATTTAGTGAAAAGCTTTACCAAGCAAATTGTAGAACAGGAAAATGCCTAAAGCTGTGTTCAACACCAGCTCCTGCCACTCAGTGATGAGGTGTGTCCAGTTGTTCCAGTTGTGCGCTGTTCCCCTTCATTTGTTAACACAGTGAAAAAAAGTTGCCCTGTTTTCTGCAGTCTCGCAATTCATCTTCAGCGGAACTACAGCTTCACTTCTGCACGTGGATAAATACCAGTCTCACATCATCTTTTCTGTATCACTCTGATTCTAGCAAGACTGGTAGAAGTGTGCGCATTTTACACGCAAGCAGTGAAACCCTGGCAAGAGCTGATGAATACAGTGATGAATTTATAAAGCCAAGCTACAGTGTGCCCATGCAGCAAGAGTTCATCATTCTTTCTGCAGCTAAGGAGTGTCAGTAGGCTGCTTCATAAAATAATGAATGTTTCTAGTAATAATTTCAAGGGTTGACTGCAATTTAATAGCCTTTATTTCCCATATAAGTTCATGAGGGGTAACAGTGGTAAACAGGTTCTTATGAAATATGTTCTGTCAGAACCACTGTTAACGCTGTTGTGGGAGTGTTTGTTCTGGATTGACACGCTGTTTCTGTCGATGAAATGATCTGGTTTTGTAAAACCTGACGCACCAATTAAAAGCTGGACGTTTGCAATGGTTTTACTGAATATTCTTATTGATCACGTAGCTGGCTCTGGGTTGCATCAGTTTTCTGCTTGTCCAATACGCGTTACCTCTGAGCGGCTTCGATTTGCATAGCGCAAATGTATAGGTAGTTGGCATTCTTTCCCCGCCCGTGTGAATTCCTAGTGTCAAAAGGTGTCACATCCACCACCCAAGGGATTAATTTCCTAGTTATTCAGCAGGGACAGAGTGAGCCACAGCATCTCACACACAGACCTGCCGATGTGCCCAGCCGTGACCCGCCTCGAGGGCAGAGCGGGTAATGCATTCCCTCTGCTGTCTCCTCTTTAATAAGAGCACTGAGGGGTGAAAACCAGAGCTATTAGCACTCTTCTGCTAAGAAATGGAGCTCAGATCTCTTACTTGGGTTTTGAACTAGTGACCTGAAGATAAAAATTGCCTAAGCTTTGATTGAGCCTTTGAGATCTTTGGGTTCAGCATCTAAAATAAATATTTATTTTATATTCAGTGTGTTCAGGATGCAGCAAATTCTGTGAGGAGTTTTTTTCATAGCAAAGCTGGCCAGGCAAGTTCTCATCGCCCATTGCCACTCCCTCCTTGCATCCCACTCTTCATTGTCTATCAACTGTTGTTTGTGCAATGAACCAGGTTTAAAAATGGACTGCCATGAAAAACATTGCACAAAGGATCCAAGTGAGAGCTGTGTGAGCCAGTACTGATGCCAAAAAAGTGTTACCATGTTCTTTATTCATACTCTTCTAGTTCTGATCAATCTGGCCCGAAGTCTTTATTAATTAACTGTGCTGGACAGCACAGAATGTATTTTTCATTCCAAAGCTTGCAGGCAATGGGCTCTTACAGCCAAGAAGACCAATGGCATCCTGAGGTGGATCAGAAAGGGGGCGGTTAGCAGGTCGAGAGAGGTTCTTCTCCCCCTCTACTCTGCCCTAGTGAGACCATATCTGGATTATTGTGTCCAGTTCTGGGCCACTCAGCCCCAGAAGGACACAGAACTGCTTCAGAGAGTCCAGCGTAGAGCCGCAGAAATGATGAAGGGAGTGGAGCATCTCCCTGATGAGGAAAGGTTGAGACATCTGGGTCTCTTGAGCTTGGAAAAAAAGGACACTGAGGGGTGACCCCATTAATGTTGATAAATATGGAAAGGGCAGGTGTCAGGAGGATGGAGCCAGGCTCTGCTCGGTGCCAACCAATGATAGCCCAAGGGGCAATGAGTGTCAGCTGGAACAGAAGAGGTTCCACATCAATATGAGAAGGAACTTCTTCATGGTGAGTGGGACAGAGCCCTGGAAAGGGCTGCCCCGGGGGAGTTGAGTTGTGGAGTCTACTTCCCTGAAGATGTTTAAAATTCACCTGGCCATGGTCCTGTGCAACTGTATCTAGAGGATCCTGCTGTGGCAGGGAGACTGGACTAGATGATCTTCTGAGGTCCCTTCCAATCCCTAACATTCTGTGAGTCTCTGATTCTGCAGCTGACACAAACATATAATCTGTATGCAAGCAGCAAAACACAATAATCTACTAAATTAGTAGTGAGGGTGATGTAGCAACATGTTACAATGACAGCCAGAGACTGACTTGAGGTCTGATCCAACTCTGTGTAAGTCATTTACAAGTGTTTCAATTTTTCCTTTAAAATGTGAGGAAAAACAAATCTCGCTTTACTGTCACGAAGCTCTGAGCTCTGGAGGCCATGAAAGGCGTTGTATAAGTGCAAATTACTGTGCTTCCTCATTTATATTAAGAAAATTTTGGGTTTTCATTAAAAGTTTTGCTTTGTTCAGAAGACTGAGATCCATATCTTCATGTAATAAACCTTGTTCAGCTCACTCAGATGACCAGAATGTGTGATTCATCCGCTGTGCGCAGCAGCATTAAGCTCTGCAATAGCTTTGTCTGTGCCCCATAGTGAGCTGGGCTATGATCTCAAAATCTAGCAGCCTAGGGCATGACTGAGCTTAGATGGGAGATCTTTATGAATGCTCACTCTGTAGTCCTTTTACTTCAGCAGGTGTCACATTTCCTTGAGTCAGTATTGAATTAGGACCTTAATTTGGTGTTGAAAGCAGCGAGCTTTTG
This sequence comes from Rhinopomastus cyanomelas, assembly GCA_013400115.1. Taxonomy (NCBI): domain Eukaryota; kingdom Metazoa; phylum Chordata; class Aves; order Bucerotiformes; family Rhinopomastidae; genus Rhinopomastus; species Rhinopomastus cyanomelas. The sequence goes on from VXBP01008202.1 coordinate 768,461, forward strand.
GAGGGGTCCTGGAACTGAGAACGAAGCAATACCAGGAACCCAGCCGCAGGAGCAGGTTTCATTTTCTGTGGTGCTGTTTCACCAGGGATACATGCAGGGCTCATAACACTCACTAGCTGCAGAGCAACATCATGTTCTTGTTTTCTTTCAGAGAAACATCAAAAATTATAGGGTCATATCTTACCTACTTTATCTTACCTTAGTTCCCTTGGCAGCAGAAAAACAGTCTAGAAACAGTGAGGTTGCTCTGGATCACCTGGAAATCCAGCAGAAGGAGATGCTCTGAGGGGACACAATTGCTACACAGGGAAGTCACGAGTAGAAGGCAATAAAGCAGTCTGTATCTGGCCTGTAAATCTGTAGTGGAACAGTTGTTTAAGCAAAACACATTAAAAAAAGAGTAATATAAATGTAATGTGCTGTCAGATTTTATCTAATGTGACTTAATTTCTCATTTTTCTGATGTTTTCATTGTAAAAGTAGTAGATGTGCTCAGTATGCTATCAAGAATAATTAATGTCTGCTCATCATTTCCAGTTACTTGCCGTTGGCATCCAAAAGCACGCCCTGTTCCACGCACACAGGCAACGCACGCACTACCAGAGACCTCCCTGCAGAGAGGTGGTTTGTCAGAGCAAGTAACACTGAGCTGCTTAACGGTTGCTGTGCAAGCCACTGTCTTTGCTCATTCTTTCCTAGCAAGCTCAGGAGAGAACTAAAATCCAACCTCTGACCCAGCAGAGGCCAAACACCTGCAGAATGTTCCGTGTCTATAAAAACAGTGGTGTTGATGTAGCCTCCTCTGGATCCATTGGGGAGTGTTTTGCAAAGACATCAGAAAGATGGGGTTCCTTGCTTTCCCTTCCTTAGGCTCACCAAGTACTGACATGCTTACTGCTGATGGCTTCCTTGCTGTGCTTCAGGGAAAATTAACAAACCTGTCCCAAGCAGGAGTCTCTACATTTCGCGTGACTGCTCATCTGGGTTCTGTGGTTGGAGAGCCGTTTGCTCAAACAAACAGGACAAGGGGCAATGGGTGTGAGATGGAACATAGGAGGTTCCACATCAATATGAGAAGGAACTTCTTCCCAGCGAGGGTGACAGTGCCCAGGGGGTTGTGGAGTCTCCTTCTCCAGAGATGTTTAAAACCCACGTGGCCATGTTCCTGTGTGACTTGATCTAGGTGATCCTGCTGTGGCAGCGGGATTGGACTGGATGATCTTTCTAGGTCCCTTCCAATCCCTAACAGTCTGTGATTCTGTGATTTTATTCTTCCTGTCAGCAGGAGCTTGTCAAATCACTGTGATTGAAATGTATCAGCCCACAGACGTGTGGGTTTGTGTTTGTATCAGGGATACATATGTGTGTGCCTTTATCCTCTCCTTAGCTCATTTTTCTCGCAGTAGGAATTCTCCCAGTGTATTTGGCATGGAGACACATCAGCACACTACCACCTCCAGTGAGGACCAAGAGGCTTTCCAGCATGAAGTTGATGAATCTGCAGGACTAAAAAAAATGTATATGAGAAGATAAGCTCAGTTCCTTTTCACTGTGCTGCTCACTTCAGAGACCATTTCCCAGGCATCTCTTTCCAAGAGGCTGCCTGGCCTCTCTCCCCTGGTGCTTTAGTGCCCGTGCCAAGATGTTTCAGCAGCACCCACATCACCAGCCTCCTGCCAGTGCACCACGGTTGGCTGTTACAGCAACCTCGGGTCATTAGGGAGCCAGGGGTCTTTGCTTATTAGCAGCGAGAGAAATGTTCATGGAGAGACCACTTTGCAGCAATTCTTTTCCTTACGGATGTCCTGTAGCAGTCACTGTGCTGAAGACCATCATTTATGATCTTTCGAGGTCTCTTCCAATCCCTAATGATTCTATGATTTATCACCACGCTCAGAATAAGTGTTTCTGCCATGAGAATGATGTTTTTCCTTGCTAGACCCAAGAGAAAATACAGAAGATGGGCACCAGCTTTATCCTCAGTTCATTCTTTCACGTATCCATGGTCAATGTTTGTTTCTCTGCCGGAACAGTCCTTGGGCAAGTTTCAGTCAGCCACCTCCCCGTGGTTTGCCTGGTTGGTTTTCTGGCAGTGAGGTGTTTCATTCTTCTATTGTGTTCTGCAGCGGGTCGAAAAGGCATGCTGCCCTGCAAGCTAAGGGAGGTGCAGGCTGTTCTCAACATCACCCCTTTAACATAAACCTATGCAGACAGAGGCTGTGTTAGCTTGATTTGACAAAGCACGAAGCTCTCTGGAATGGTCATCTGCCTGCTGGAGTGTTGCTCTAAGGAGACAGGAACTGGCATTTAACATTCAGAGCAGGGCAAGGCTCTAAGGAAAAAGGTAAATTGTGTTCTCATTTTCACCTACAGCTTTTTGTTTTCCCTCACAGACTGAAGAAGAGGTTCCAGTTAGACAACTGAGATAGGGCTTTTGACACAGGTCAAAACAGACAGGAGAAGGGAAGGGATCCAGAGGGGACAAGGGGAAAGGATTCTAGACTTGAAAGGAGAGATTGAGGTTGGACACGAGGAAGAAATTCTTTGCTGTGAGGGTGGTGAGATGCTGGAACAGGTTGCCCAAGGAAGTTGTGTCTGCCCCATCCCTGGCAGCATTGAAGGCCAGGTTGGCTGGGGCCCTGAGTAACCTGCTGTAGTGAAAGTGTCCCTGCCTATGCAGGGAGGTTGGAAGTGGATGATCTTTAAGGTCCCTTCAAACCCTGGACATTCTAGGATTCCACGAACTGCAAGGCAACCATGGCACTTCACTTGCGTGAATGCCACACTCTGCTGTTCTGTGCTGTCTCACAACAGTCATTTTTCTGTCGACCACATCACAGGGGCTGGAGTGAGGCCAGAAGAGGGCAACAAGTCTGGGGAGAGAGCTGGAGAACAGGCCTGTGAAGAGCAGCTGAGGGAACTCAGGTTACTTAGTCTAGACAAACGGAGGCTGAGAGGAGACCTCATTGCTCTCTACAGCTACCTCAGAGGAGGTTGTAGTGAGGGCAGTGCTGGTCTCTTCTCCCAAATTACTAATGATAGGATGAGGAGAAGTGGCCTCAAGTTGTGTCAAGGGACGTTTAGGTTGGATTTTAGGAAGAAGTTTTTTGCTGAGAGAGTGATTGGGCACTGGAACAGGCTGCCCAGGAAGGTGGTGGAGTGCTCATCTCTGGAGGTCTTTGAAAACCAAGTAGCTAGAGCACTTGAGGCCATAGTCTAGGGGTTAGGGAGCTGTTGGGCTGAGGGCTGGACTTGATGATCCTGGAGGTCCTTTCCAGCCATGGTGATTCTATGATTCTAAAGGGAACTTTAAAGTTTTCACCTGTTGGAAGTTTGCCCCTGGGAATACAACGTGTGACAAAACCTACAGCTGCCCACACTGCTGCTTTTCAGTATATTCCCTTAAATATTCCTTTTCTTGTCTACACGCAGGTGAGGAACATACAGATCAGGAAGTAAATCAGACGGTTATTTCGTTGCCTGAATTTCATTTTATTTGCACTGCTTTCTGGGGAATACAAGTTCCTGGAGGCTTTCTTTCTAATTAGAAGGCACACATCTTTTACAAAATTGAATTGCTGACAAATTAAGTGAAAATATTTTAAAAAGCCAAAGCCAAACAGAACAGAGGAAGTATCATTTAGTTCTTCTGAGACAACTGCCACTAATTTATTCTACCCCATTAAACTGGCTTGTTAAAATTCTAGGATATACAGATAAAGAGACACAGATCATTAGGGGTTGGAAAGGACCTTCAGAGATCATCAAATCCAAACCCCCTGCTCAAGCAGGACCATAGAGCCTAAGGCAGGTCACACAGGAACACATCCAGACAGATCTGGAAGGCGAAAGTCTACAAAGGAGGAGACTCCACATCCTCTCTGGGCAGCCTGTTCCAGTGTTCTGTCACCCTTACAGTAGAGACGTTCTTCCTCTTGTTGAGGAGGAACTTCCTGTGCTCCAACTGACACCCATTGCCCCTTGTCCTATCACAGGGCACAAGTGAAAAGAGATTGTCTCTTTCTTCTTGATACCCAGCCCTCATGGATTTATAGACAGTGATTAAGTCCTCTTGTAGTCTTCTCCTCTTGAGCTGAAAAGGATGCCTCTATTTGCAAGAAAAGCTACGGTAGCACTCCTTGCCGACTCATGATTTTTTCACGCTGTTGGCACAAACCCTCAGCTGAAACGAGTGTGAAACTTTTTTTACAGATATTTCTAAGGGTTATCTGAAAGCGGTGTCCAGTTCAACACCTTTAAATATCAATCAGCCTAAGAATCATTGAAAACCCTTCAGCCAGTTCAAACCAGCAGTAGTTGTGCTGATGTATGAAAGCAAAGAAAGGATTGCATTTGGTCCCTGGTAGGCAAGGAGCATCATACCCACTGCTATTCTCTGGCAAATTGTGAGATGATCTCTCACTTAGGCGTTCCTAGCAGCACTATAAAGGACCTCACGGGAGTTATGAAACCAGCTGCAGAACTGCCTTATTGAGAATGATGTATTTGATCAATGAAAAGCTGGCAGCCTTCCTACTACAGATTAAACTGATGTTGCTGCATCTGGCCACATCTTCTGCAATCCTTTAAAGATCTAGAGTAACAGAGTGCTTTTACATTTCAGTATTTGAACATTTCTTCATGAAAGGGGCTGGAGAAAGTGAAGAGCACCAGGAAAAGGGAATAAAGAAGTCCGATGGGCAGATATAACCGTCCTATAAATAACAGATAAAGGCTTTTGTCCACACAAGCACATAAAAAGCCACCTTGAAAGTCCTCCAGTGCAACTAGCAGCAGGATGAGTTTGAGTACTAGTCGAATGGATGGTTAGGCAGGACATGATAGCCATGTTCAAATCCCTGGATTAGCCCTGCAGTTTACATGAGGCAATCCCTGAGGAGTCCTTTGTAACTGTTTCTCATCATCCAAGGTTTTCCTTTGGATTAATTAAAAGATTACTGCCTGGAAATCCTTTGAATTTCCTTTCAGGAGCATAAGGAATCGGTAAAGTTATTTGCCCAATGAAACCTCTCCATTTGACTTTTCACTCTTATTTTTAAAGTGGTTATTTGGCAGCAGAGATAAGTGAATACTAATGACAGTTGTCGACCCTTCCTGGCTTATCTGTGCTTCATCCTCAGCTGCTGCTGTTAGGACGATGTGGGATTTTGTTTGTATTTAAGCCCATGCAAATGGCTACGCAAATGGGACACGGTGCTGCTGTTCCTGACATTCAGCCTGTAAAATCCTCATTCCAAAGAAGCTTCCTGTTAAATGCACACACGCAAATGACTTACTTTTCACTCCCTACAGAGTGAGCTACTACTCTCCATCACAAACTTCTCTCAGAGGATCTTTCGAAGAGCTGATAGTTTTAAAATCCTGTTGTTGTCCCTACCTACTACGAATAGTTTAGCCAACTCTGAACCAAAACCAAAGTCTCTTTATTGGATTAGGCGTTGCAGAAGGCTTTAAATAATTTTGTATGACTGGACTTCTTATTTATTACAAGAAGATTATGGTATTAAACAATAAAGAATTTTTGCACTTACTAGGGTTTAGACCTCTTAATTAATTTGCTAAAACCTCAAGGATAGAAGGCTCTTGATAGTCCTCTGGTGCAATGGATACCACAGCAATTGGTACCTTTCTGAACACCTTTACAGAATGCTATGCAAAGCCCCTCTGATAATCCAGGTGGCAATGGAAGTCCCACTCACTTCTGTGTAGATACTGACCACGGCACTGAGTTTTCTTAACTTGGCTACTAGTTTTAACAAAAACCCACTTGAGAACTGATGGATTTTAGCACTAGTTCTCATTTTGCCATTACCAGCAGTTACCCATGGCTGTCGGCCTCAATCTCCCCATATACTCGTGGTTATTTACCCACGGGATGGATAAATCAGATTAATTTCACAGTGACAAAATTTCTTCCCAGTGAGAAATCCATCACACAAAGGATTCCACTAGCTCCAGACCAGTGAAGCTTCCATTTCTGTGAAGTGTTGTCTCACGGTTAACTGTCTTTGGCTTTTTCACTCTGAGCTCAACCTGAGCTCCATTTCTGCCACGGACAGACTTCAGTTGCACCCTCTGATATGTGCATTCTCACGTCCATAACAGTATAGGAGCCTAAATGCTGGCATTTACCATTAAAAGGCATGGGAAGTGTCTTGTTCACGTTATTTTCTTAATATTTGCAGGAACTGAGCTATCTTTTAAACCTGTATCTCCATCAAAGACGATTGAAATTAGCTGCCTAGCACAAATCTATTCCATGGATGGATAAAAGCAGTCAGATTATATTTCCACAGGAAACAAAGCCAAAAATTAAGTGCCCTCAATGACACCAGTGTTGCGGATGAAGTATGTTCTAGGACCATGACCCTGATGAGATGAGGAATAGAAAACACTGGAGTCACAGCTGGTGTGAGACTGGGGAGAGGACAAAGCGTGTAAGCCCTGTCAGTGGCCTGCACAGCCAGGTTTGGACCCACACACATTGCTAAGGGGGTGTGTGCAGGGCTCTGAGGCTCAGGTGGTCTTTGCAAGCCAGACTTTCTCCCTTGATTTCCACAGCACAGAGTGGTAGAAGAGATGTTAGAGGAAGAATTAGTGGAGATCAAACAGGCAAATGAGGGATTGGCTGGGAGAAGTGCAGTTAAGAACTGCTTCTACAAAATGCAGTTAAACTGGTACCCATAAAGATACCCACAAGTACTTGAAAAGCACTGGGAAAGGAGGTTTTTCACCATGAATAACAGAGAATAAGTACAGATGCCCTCCAAGAAAGCTCGCTTTTTGATACCACCACTTAATTCAGTTCACAAGCCCTTTCCCACAGGAGTTTTGGTCCAGCCTTTAATGTGTTTGTCCCACACAGGACAGTAACCTGGAAACATTTCCATTTACTTGTACAACTTGCCATCTGCATTGCCTCACAATGTCTTCTCCTTCTGTAACAGCCAGTGACCTTGGAGTAATTTGAACCGTAAATAACTTCTGGGGCTTATCAGACAGGGAGTGGTGTGGAGAATAATAAAACTGTGACTGTACTTGAAGCTCTTGGAACTCCAGGTTAGACTCCCCTCCAGTGATGCAACTACCTCCTCGTGAAAAACAGCAGCAGCTCCCCTCGCTGTGACAGGGATCCATGCTTTGAGAACAGATGGTGCTACTTTCGATGCCAAGCGTTCGGCACTTCACCACTTATTGAATTGGCTGGAGAAGACCGTAGCACCAGTTCGTAAATAACACACGTGAGCTGTGATGTGTGCACGGTTCTTGCTCAACCTCTGCCCACTCCAAGGACCTTTTAGGCTTTATGGAAGGACTGGAAATCAGGTGCTCCGTTATCTCTTCTCCAGCTGATTTTTTTTTCATACTGTTTTATTCTCTGGTTCTTTTTATGTTGATAATTTCTGGAATATCACAGCAATTGCTTGATTATGTCCCCTGTACTGGTGGTGTCAGTGTCTAAAGCCAGTGGAGGGGAAGCACTAATGCTTTCACTTCATGTCTTTTTGGTGTCTCTTGAATCCCTCCTGTGACTTTGATACAGAGTTCTTTGATTGCTCTGCTTCCTCCTAAAACAGGTGCCAGAAGTCCTATGTCTTCAACACTATCATGTCTGTAACGTCCAGCAGAGTAGAAAGTAAACCTTCCAGCTTTCCACTGACCCGCCTCCCCTGTGGTGACCCAACGTGCTGAGAGACTCCACACATGTTACAGGTATTTGCTGTTCTAGAGAGAGAAATGGAGATGTTTAGATGCTCAGCATTTCTTAGCGTTCAGCCTGGATGCTACCTTATTAATCCTCTCAACGTCAGTCACCCTGTCAGCGCTGCAATACACCTCAGGATTATGATCCACCACACAGAAAGAGGCCAAACTGAGCTAATTTCTGAGGAGCTGCAGTTTCTAGAAAGAACAATCGCTGCTATTGATTTTGGCTACTCGATATTTTAGTGGTTTAGAGATTGCTCTGAAAGGAAACTACAACCCTGAAATAGAAGTGCTAAGCACTTCACTACAGCCTCAACTACTTGAGAAATGTAGTTATGCATAACCTGTAATCACCATCTACAGGCGGGTCGGCTCTGCCCTCAGCCGTGGGAAGAATCACACGCGGTGGTTCTCTGCAAATGCCTGCAGCAGCAGTGGCAGCGCTCCTGAGAGAAGGGCTGGGAACCACAGGCACTGCCACTCCAGTCTGTGCAAGTTAGTGGGAAAATGGGAGCGTTTAACAGAGCCCTCTTGACAGTGAGGGTGACAGAGCACTGGAAGAGGCTTCCCGGGGAGGCTCCCTGGATGCAGTCCTGTGCAGTGTGCTATACGTGATCTTGCTTTAATGCGCGTGTTGGACTAGACAATCTCTAGAGGTGCCTTCCAACTCCAATGATTCTGTGATTCTATCGTTCTGTGTCCCCTGACCACTTCTGCATTCTCTGCTTAGGCCTCTCCTTCTTTTTTACCTTTATATAAAAAACATCTCTGCCATGTGTTGTGCTCAAGACCATGCCTGTGTTTTCCATTTGAAAACAGATCTCATTACAAATAGATGCATGTTTCTGGACAACCTCGTTTCTAGTAAAGGGATCCCAAGCCTAAAAGATCAAAGTATCTGAGAAAACCTTACATTGGGGGAGCTGTTTTGTGGTCAAAGTCCTAAATTTACAAGCCAGTGGATGCTGCCTAACCAAATCAGATTTCTTACACTTGGCTCCAAAGTCACATTGGGTTTGAGGACCTGCAGGACAGGTTTACTCAAACTGCACCACCTCTGAAAACAGTGCACAGCAGTGGGAGGGCAGGGAGAAGGGAACCAGCCATGCCATCAGGGAAGTAGTAGAAGAGGTCTAACTGAAGAGGACTAATTACACTTTCCATACTGCTGGAAGCCACGATTATTATAAATTCACTAGTCCTCAGCCAGACTTCAGGAAATGAGCTCTGCTTTCTTCAGACCCTGAGTAACAAACAGAGAGAGCATTGGACAGTGTGCTTGTTAGAAGAAAAACTTCTGTACTTGGATCTTGGCCCAGGGTTGGGCTTGCGTGGGCCATCCAATGTTCCAAAAAGACCAGTGGTTGCTGCTCTGTGGCAACAAGGGTGTCTCTTGCATGGGTCCTTGCAACGGCATCTTCAGCTGCATCGGGAGACAGCCCTCAAAAAACTGTTTCACTTAGTTCTCCTAACCCCGCAGCTCACAGTTCTACCACACCTGCTCTCTCCTCTGCTTTGAGACAAGAAAGAACTGAGAGCATGATCTGCTCTTCCATTAAGCTGCCTTAATTAAAATCATATTGAATCTTTCAGTTCTCAGCAAGGCTGAAAGAAAACTCAGATTCAGCCCGATCATTTTTCTAATGGAAATGTAATTTATGAGGATGAAGTTAGCTTCTTCGTATTTGAGGATGACAGCGCCCTGTTAAGCCCATTACTTCTACTTCATAATGAGTTAATTTCTAAAAAACAGCAATCCAGAAAATAGTCAGGGGAAAGGAGGGAAGTAGGGAGGAGAAAGAGGGAAGGCAGGAGGCATTATCTTTGTATTTCGGTGTAATATCACTTACTCCAGCAAACTACACTTTACAGTGAGTGATAACTCAACTGGTGTGACTGAGTCATTACCAAAACCCCTGGCTCAGCACCTGAGATGCCCAAAAACAGATCATCCTGTGACCATTGTGCTTTCTCTTTTTATTTGCCTGCATGTAACACAACCATTAAAGGTTTTCATGGTACTGCATTTACTTCTTCCTCTACAAATAATATCTCCATATTAATATTTCAGATCTTCAAAACTTTTATCCTAGCTTTACAAAATTTCTACTGTGTGATGGAATCATAGAATTATCCTGGCTGGAAAGGACCTCCAGGATCATCAAGTCCAGCACTCAGCCCAACACCTCTCTAGCCCCTAAACCATGGCCTCAAGTGCTCTAGCTACTGGTTTTTAACCTCCAGGGATGGGGACTCCCCCCACTTCCCTGGGCAGCCTGTTCCAGTGCCCAACCACTCTCTCAGCAAAGATCTTCTTCCTAAAATTTAATCTAAACTTCCCTTGACACAACTTCAGGCCATTTCCCCTCATCCTCTCATTAGTATTTTGGGAGGAGACCAGCACCAGCCTTGCTACAACCTTTTAGGTAGCTGTAGGGAGCAATGAGGTCTCCTCTCAGCCTCCTCTAGACTAAAAAACCCAGTAAAGTACAACAGCAAAGTTCACCAAAAGTTATCAGCAGTGGTATCACTCACCTGTAAACGTTCTTTGCGATAGGAATCTTCTAACACGAAGGGAAGAGTGTCCTGAGTGGGAAAACAAACCTTTTCCCTTGGATCTAGATTCTGCAAAGTCTTAAACATCCTTGGCACTGACCAGGTGACCCAGGAATGTGCAGTCCTTGGTTTGCTGGTGGAAATGATGTGTCGCTCACAGAGTCAGATACTTTAATATCAAACAGTACAGATGTATCTACCTAACACTCCCTTTTTCCAACCTATGTGATTGCTTTTTCTCAAAACAATGGACAAGTTTCCTTACAGCCCTTCAGACAGGTTTGTCTTCTCACACAAACGCTCCTCAGAGCATTCCAAAGCTTTCCTGGAAGATCAGTGTTATTTGACTCTGTCACTAACCAATAATGGAAATAGCTGAACTCAGAATAAAAGCAAGGACAGCTCTCGTTGGGAAAACACTTCAGGGAGCAGCATGTCATTTGACTGGATTAAAAGATTCCCGATGCAGCTCTTGGGCAATGCACAGGTACACAGATCATTAGGGATTGGAAGGGACCTGCAGGGGTCATTGGGTCCAACCCCCTGCTCAAGCAACCATCCACTTCATTCCCTCTTCCTGCAGCCATCATCTGTGCAGTACCACAGTCTGTGCACAGCTTCCCAGACCATGACACCAGTTCTGTGGTTTTTACTTGGTTCTAACGCTACGTGATGGGGTCCTTGGACTCACTGAAAACACAATGATTCTCTCACCTTAGCCATCAGCCACACAGTCATACAAGAAGCGATCACACCTCACCTTCTACACACATCTGCATTTGTTCAGCTGTGAATTCGTTATATTCAATTATTTATTAAACCACCTCAAATAATAAGATGAAGTTTGCTGCAGTGAAACTTTGAGGCCCTCCCTGAGTACTGAGGGCAATTCTGGGCCACTCACTTCAAGAAAGAGATGCAGAGACTCGAGCGGGTCCAGAGGAGTGACAAGGCTGGGGAAGGGACTGGAGGGAAAGGCTGATGGGGAGAGGCTGAAGGATCTGGGGATGTTTAGCCTGGAGAAGAGGACACTCAGGGGGGACCTCCTCCCTCTGTCCAAATGGGCCTGAGGGAAATTGTAGTCAGGTGAGGGTTGGGCTCTTCTCCCAGGCAACCAGCACCAGGACAAGACAACAGGTCTGAAGCTGACAGGGGAGGGTTAGGATGTCAGGAAGCCCTTCCCCATGGAAAGGGTCATCAGATTCTGGAGTGGACTATCCAGGGCAGTGGTGGAATCCCCATCCCTGGAGGTGTTGAAGGATAGACCGGGGCACTGTGGTAATGTTAGGTCCTGGTCTGGGCTGGATGAGCTCAGAGGGCTTTTCCAGCCTCAGTGATTCTGATTCTCCAGCCCAGTGAGAGTGATTCTGTGACCAAGCATGGTGTCACTACAGCACAGCAGATGAACATGTATCTGAAAAGACACTTTTGTTTGTTTTGTGCTTGTATTCTATGAAGAAAACTTTCCTTATTGTATGCTTAGCTCTCAAGGTGGGTGTAAGTGAAGGAGATCAGAGACCTGGCCAGCTGGTTTTCTTAAGTAGCACTTTTCAATAAGCTTTTAGTTTCTGCTTTTCTGTCTGTGTTACAGCAAGCACGCTCACATTTGAAGCAATCAAATGCCATGCATTCCCAGGGACAACACCAGAGCTTGAGAAAAGCTTAGGAAAGGTTTTGCACAGCTCACGTGTCAGACAAACCAGTGCAGGCTGCGACTGCAGCAGCAGACAAAGATCAGAAACATTCCTAGAGGCCTCTGCATGTGCGTTCACTGCAGTTATCTGCAACTTCTGAGCAGCACTGGTACCGTGATGTGCACGCACAGAGGAACCAGGGAGCAGTTTACAGAGCCCTCCTTTGCTAGCAGTTTGAGAAGACAAAAGGAAGCAGAGACAATGGAAGCCTGCCTGCAGATTCCAAACCTATTTCAGTCACAGGAATGCAAACATGGGCCCCTCTTCCTTTTCAGTAAGACGTAATGAAGTAGTGACTCATCACACAGAGACTGAGTGTGAATTAGCAGGGTATTACAGTCACACGGGTACTGAAAATAAGAGAATTATATAAAAATGTTAGCAAGCAAAAGAGAAAACTCAAATTATGTCAACAACACCCGCAGAAATAAGTGGATGTTTGTACGTGCATCCATGCAGAGCAACCCTGGCACCTAGTACAGATTAAACACTGTTTATTGTTTCTTGGACTCCTTTACACAGACGTTTTCTTATACTGGGTCACTCTGTGTTCCTCACACCCCACATTCTCACAGAAATATGGAAATGGAAGTTCCATCACAAGAAATCCAATTACATTAATTCAACACCCTGGAAGGAAGGGAGGCCATCCGGAAGGACTTGGCCAGGCTTGAGAAGTGGGCTGTGCAAACTGCCTGCAGTTCAACAAGGGCAAACTTCTGCACTTGGATCAAGGCAATCCCATGCAAGAATACAGACTGGGAGGAGAAAGGATAGAGGACAGCCTTGAGGAGGAGGGCTTGAGGGTGGTGGTGGACCAGAAGCTGAACAGGAGCCATCAGTGTGTGCTTGCAGCCCAGAAAGCCAACCATGTCCTGCACTGCATTGAAAGAAGCAGGGATAGTTGGTCCAGGGAAGGGATTCTCCCCCTCTACTCTGCACTGGTGAGACTACACCTGGAGTACTGTGTCCAGTTCTGGGGTCCACAACAGAAGGACAGAGAGCTCCTGGAAGGTGTCATCTCAAATGATCAGAGGGCTGCAGCACCTCCCTTCTGAGGACAGACTGAGCAAGTTGGGGTTGTTCAGCCTGGAGAAGAAGAAGCTCCCAGGTGACCTTCTAGGAGCTTTCCAATCTCAGAAGCGGGCTACAAGAGAACTGGGAGAGGGTTTTTTACACGAGTGGTAGTGCGAGGACAAGGGGAAAGGGTTGCACACTTGAAGAGGTGAGAGTGAGGTTGAACATGAGGAAGAAATTCTTTGCTGTGAGAGTCAGGAGATGCTGGAATAGGTTGCCCGAGGCAGTTGTGGCTACCCCATGCCTGGCAGTGTTGAAGGCCCGGTTGACTGGGTGCCTGAGTAACCTGCTCTAGTGAAGATGTCCCTGACTGTGCAGGGGGGTTGAAACTGGATGATCTTTAAGGTCTCTTCCAATCCTGACTGGAAGGTTTCTATGATTCCGTGATTCTATGATTAAGCTGCATGGTGAACAGGGAAGATTTTACCCAGTAAAAAATTCACCTAAGTTTACTTTCTGTAAGTACCAGTTTGCAATAAACATCATTCAAATTCTAATCTACAGTGAGTGTGGGTGGGGGGAGGAATACTGTGTTTGCTGTGACTAAGTTGTAGGAGTGCTTCAGAAATATGGTCCATGGCAAGGATGAGGTCTTAGATCTCCCTGTGTTGCTCGGTTCACCAATTTATGGCTTTTAGCAGAGTTTTGCTGGATTCTGGCCCTTGGGTATCAGGCAATCCCTTCTTCCTGCCAGCAGCGCTGGATGAAGTGACCTGCCACAAACCCCTGTGCTTCAGAACACATTGCAGATGGTATTGCTGCTGCACACTGCACAGGCTGCTTTGTGCATTTCCTGGGTCTCAGTGAATAGCAAGATAATTAAGTGGTTTTCTATAGAGTGCTCAAGAGTAGGCTTGTGTTTCCTACACTTACTCCGAAGTCCCGGACAGAACAGTGATATAATTCATGGCGATGGCTCTGTAAATTACAGTCTGGATAGAACTTAAAAAATCCAACATAGAGATCGTGTTTATTACTGCCGTGGCTTCAAAATCGTACGAGTGTGGTTTCAGAGGTACGACGACTGTCAACGCTGTTGCTGACACCAGAACTCTAGCGCCTGCAATGACTTTTGAGGTCTGGCTTTCCAAGCACAAGGACTGCAAAAGGAATGCAGTCTGAATTCTTGAGCGGCACGTCTTTCTCCCGTACCCCTGGGTGTGGCACTGTACTGGACACTGCGTTGTATTTCCAAACCCCTCATTTGGCCACATACTCTGTCCTTGTGAGGAACACAAACTCGACTCAGTTTTGACACACGTATTCACCATAATATTTGTGACTTAAACACCTTCTTGTTTTAATGACCATCACCGGGCTAGGGGTTAGGGAGCTGTTGGGATGAGGGCTGGATTTGATGATCCTGGAGGTCCTTTCCAGCCATGATGATTTATAGAATCATAGAAACACGGAATCATAGAATCATAAAATCATTAGGGATTGGAAGGGACTTCTAAAGATCATCTAGTCCAATCCCCCTGCCATAGCAGGATCACCTAGACCAAGTCGCACGGGAACACATCCAGGCGGGTCTTAAACATCTCCAGTGAAGGAGACTCCACAACCTCCCTGGGCAGCCTGTTCCAGGGCTCTGTGTGGTTCTATGATCCTATGTGAATCACAGAATCATTTGTTGGTAGAAACCTTTAACATCATTAAGTCCAACCATTAACCCATCACTGCCAGGCCCCCTTTGAACCATGTCTCTAACACCACACCTGTACTCCTTTGAAATACCTCCAGGGATGATGAGTCTACCACCTCCCTTTGCAGCCTATTCACAGCATCAATAACCCTTCAGTGAAGAAATTCTTCCTAATATTCAATCTGAACACCCCCTGGCACAACTTGTGGACATTTTGTCTTGTTCTATTGCTTGTGACTTGGGAGACGACATCAACCCCCCCACCTCACTACAACTTCCTTTCAGGTCGTTGTTGAAAGCAATAATAAGCAGGGTCCCCTCAGCCTCCTTTCCTCTAGGCTAAACAACCTTGGCCCATCAGCCACTCCTCACTAGAACTGTACAGGGGGACGACCACTAGGCAGTCTGTGGCAGACTCCCACCAAGATATCTGCAATTCAATTCCACATTACAGCTGGATGCCTCTGAAGGGAGAAATCTTAGAGCAGCAAATGGGTTTGTAGCACCATTTTCTTAACTAGTTAAGGGCAAAGCTAAACATGAACTTGTGTGCATGTGAATGTCCTTGTACCCACGGGAGAACAGGAGTGGCACACATCATTACACAAACATCCAAACAAGCCTATGTGTCCTCTACAGCCTCACCCTCCTGAAGTTGTGTCCTTTCAAAGGATGCATACACCAGGTCAGACTTGGAGCCTTTATGTCCGGCCCAAGTGACAAGTTAGTGCTTTTAATAATTTTCTTCTTACCCTATTGTGACATTTTTTCTTGGAGAACTATGCTGGGGAGGAGGGGGGCATTCCTTCTTCTTTTAAGACATTATCACCTGTTACATGACTTCCACGAAGCCAGACAGCAGACTTCCAAGGGAAGCTGTCATAACCTTCCGAAAGGATCGCAGCCATAAGCTGTGTCCACATTGCCAAGCACCTTTACAAGGTTTCACAGTGGCAGCTGGATATGCTGTAGGGATGAATCTGTGGGTGGGCAACTGTTGTTTCTCTAGCTCTGTGCTCTGCTTCCCACGAGGAAGAAGCTGTCTCAGCCACTCAAAGGCTGAAACTGGATATGTTGTGTTGCTAGGGCTCTACCCACTAATAACCCCAAGGGCTGTGTTTAAAGCCTTCAGACAGCTTTGGAAATTGTCCGGAGCCAAAAGAAGGCAAGAGACGTGAACGTCCTTCATTCGCAAAAGCCTACAGCTAGCCAGTAGAAGGCACCACACTTTACACCTTACACGGTCAGTGCAAAAATCATTTCTTTATGGTTTTTAATTAGTCCAGTGAATTTTACTCATATTAAATATGATTAAATTACACATCTGTACCTATGTCATACAATCTTAGAATCATCCTGGTGGGAAAGGATGATCGTCAAGTCCAGCCTTCAGCCCAACACCTCCCTAAACCCTAAACCATGGCCTCAAGTGCTCTAGCTACTCGCTTTTTAAACAGCTACAGGGATGGGGACTCTACCACAACCCTGGGCAGCCTGTTCCAGTGCCCAACCACTCTATCAGCAAAGAACTTCTTTCTAAGATCCAATCTAAACCTCTCCGACGCAACTTGAGGCCATTTCCCCTTGTCCTACCATTAGTCATTTGGGAGACGAGACCAGCACCAGCCTCACTACAACCTCCCCTGAGGGAGCTGTAGGGAGTAATTGGGGCTTCTCTCAGCCTCCTCTTCTCTAGACTAAATAGCCCCAGTTCCCTCAGCTGCTCTCCATAGGGCCTGTTCTCCAGACCTCTCCCCAGCCTTGTTGCCCTTCTCTGGTCCCACTCCAGCCCCTCAATGTCCTTCTTATCCTGTGGTGCCCAACACTGGACCCAGTACTCAAGGTGTGCAGAGTACGAGGGCACCATCACCTCCCTACTCCTGCTGGTTACACTGTTCCTGATCCAGGACGGGGTATTTCAGTATCATAATTATCTACTCTGAATGAATCTGATTAACTACCAGTTGAAATTTATACAGAGAGCAACAAAGAAGTTCATTTTGCTAGCAGGAGAGCTGATTTTGAATGGTCACAGCCTTGTTCAGAGTGATCTATGGGTAGACAGGAATCCTGTAAGAGGAATAATTTTGGCAGAGAGTAGCCAGCTCCCTGATAGAGTCAAAACCCAGCTGCTGCAGCAGTAAATCTCTGCTGTAGTTTGGCATCAAAGCCAAAACCGAGCACTACGTTTTAGAAACACATCTGAGAAATTCAAGTGTCACGAGTGACAAAAAGGAGTCTCTGTTACCCGGGAAGTGATACCTGTAAAATCAGAGCATGCCATGGCTTTGGATTCCATAACATATTTCAAATTAGGGGGAAAACCAGTAGATTAATGTTGCTTATATATTTTCATGAGCCCTTCAGTCACCTTGTACTTAGCATCGGCCATGAAATGATGGCAGAATCAAACTTAGTAAATATGTATTTAGCTCTAAGGCATTAAGACTAATCCCTTCAGTTTTCCCCTCTGTTTTCCTTTCACGCAAATGTGAAATAGTTGGAACCTGCAGACTTTAATTCACTAGCGATGACCCACGGGGATGCAGAGTCGTTCCAGCCTACAGAGGTACTTGCATAAGCAGTTACAAAACCACTGTAATTTTGCTCTAACAAAGGAGAGAAAGTTTGCACTTGGCAGTGCGGTGGCTCTTAACAGACTGATGGAGCAGAGCTCTTCTGTCCAAAGGCCTGAACCCCACCGCTGTGTGCGGAGCGGAGAATTTTGTACTGAGGATTTCTGTTCTACAACCAGAAGCAAACGGAATCTTGGTGGGGTTTTACTGAATCAGCTTCACATCAGTTCAGAAAAAAATACGTGAAAGAACACGGTCCAAATCCTTTTTAGCTTGTGCATCGGCACAGATCTTTTAATATTTAACACTTGCACCCCCGGGAACCGCGCGTGCACCCCTGGAACCGCGCCACGTGCCTCTGCTTTGCCCAGTTTACGAGATACGAGTGTCGTGTTTCCATGCCAAAGCTGTGAAGTGGAGTTCTGGTGAGTTTCAAACGTGTCTTCCAGATATCCACTTCCAAGTACAACAAGCTTTCTGCTCCCATCACAATCCCATTCTGCTTCTTCAGCAGATCTCCAAAACTTGAGGAAATAAAGTGAGCCCAAGCCTTCCCTTACATCTATCTACACAGGATGGCCTCAAGCCAGTCTTGCAATGAGCTGTGCTCTGCAGGCTCTTGAAGAGACTCTTACCATGACAGTGTCTTCCCTGCAAAGCTGCCTCATCATACCCTGTACAGAATCTTTAAAAGAACAGATTGAATTAAGCCAGGTCTCCTCAGAGCCTTGCCCTCATTTCTTGCTCTAATATTCTTCAGTTCTCAGGACCTAGTTACCTTACTCACGCATTCACACCCAGTCAAGCAACCTTTACTTCACTGTGATCCGTGTGAACACTGGAAAAATAGCAATTGCCCTGTCACACAGTGACCCTGTAACGGGACTGAAACTGATGGGCCTGCAGAATCGCAGAGTCAGAGAATCACAGGAGATTAGGGATTGGAAAGGACCTCGAAAGATCAGCCAGTCCAATCCCACTGCCACAGCAGGATCACCTAGATGAAGTCACACAGGAGCATATCCAGGTGGTTTTCAAATGTCTCCAGAGAAGGAGATGCCAAAACCTCCTTGGGCAGCCCCTTCCAATGCTCTGTCACCCTCACCATGAAGAAGTGCCTTCTCATATTGATGTGGAACCTCCTCTGTTCCAGCTCACACCCATTGCCCCTTGTCCTGCCACTGAACAGAGCCTGGCTCCATCCTCCTGACACCTGCCCTTTCCATATTTATGGACATTCATGGGAAGACCCCCTCAGTCTCCTTTTTTCCAAGCTCAAGAGATTGAGCTCCCTCAGCCCTTCCTCATCAGGGAGATGCTCCACACCTTTCATCATCTTTGTGGCTCTGTGCTGGACTCTCTCAAGCGGCTCTGTGTCCTTCTGGAACTGAGGGGCCTGGAACTAGACACACTATTCCAGATGTGGTCTCCCCAGGGCAGAGGGAGAGGACAACCTCTCTTGATCTTCTAACCACCCTCTTCTGATTCACCCCAGGATGCCACTGGCCTGTACATTGCTGGCTCCTGGTCATCCTGCAGGCCACCAGCACCCCCAAGTCCTTTTCTCCTATGCTGGTCTCTAACAGGTCAGTTCCCAACCTGTACTGGTACCTGGGGTTGTTCTTGCCCAGATGCAAGACTCTACACTGCCCTTGCTATATTTCATTAAATTTCTCCCTGCCCAGCTCTCCAGCCTGTCCAGGTCTTGCTGAATGGCAGCACAGCCTGCTGGGGTGTTGGCCACTCTTCCGAGCTTTGTGTCATCAGCAAACTTGCTGATAGTCCACTCTAATCCCTCATCCAAGTCATTCATGAATAGATTGAACAGGACTGGTCTCAGTACCGACCCTTAGGGGATTCCACTAGATACAGGCCTCCAATCAGACTCTGTCCCATTGACCCCTAGTCTCTGGCTTCTATTCTGTAGTCAGTCCACAGTCCACCTCTCCACCCGATCATCCAGACCACACCATCTCAGTTTGGCTGTGAGAATGCTGTGGAAGACTATGTCAAATGCTCTACTGAAGTCAAGATAGACCACATCCACTGCTTTGCCATCATCTATCCAGCCGGTTATGTCCTCAATTGTTTCATCTTTAAAAAAATACAGACCTTTCACCAGTTAAAAATGCTGTTTGAAAGGAAAAGACAAAATTATTTTGTCCCTAAAAAAATGTCAAAATAAGCAGTTGGTGTTTCTGCAAAGATACATTTCAGGTCTTTTCATACTGCTTCCATATTTTTTCCATCAGAATAACTTGCCAAATTACACTCTAGTGTGAACAATTTTGGTCACTTTAGAACCCTGCTTCCTGTCACTTCTGCAATAATTGAACAAAAATTATTTATCCCTGCTGTTACAATACAGGATGTAAAAGTGTTCACTGTAAAATGGAGCAGGAACAACAGCCACAGCCACAGCACGTGAATAACAAGCAGCACTTCTGCGTCATGAAAGCAATCCAGTGGGCATTTCTCAAGCCATCCAAGAGCCCTGTGGCTGTACCTCCTAGCAGCTACATTCCTTCGCCTCCCAGGCTGAGGTTCCTTTCCTGACTGAAGCAGATGCAGCCTTTGGGTCTCAAACAGCAGAGCCCAGCATCAGTTCTTGAGGGACTTCTTTCTTTATCAGTGCTCATGCCGGCTTCTCTGTGTACTGTAGGTGTCTAATGCAGAAAACATAATTGAATAAATAGGGGTTTAAGAATTTCAGCTATCTGAACAGTATCTGGAAGTCTTGAAGGAGACAGACTTGGAGTGGCAGAGGTTAAGGATGATCAGGACTGTCTTTTCTCTGCATTACTTGTTTTATTTGTGAATTTCATTCAGTAATTGCAAACAGAGGAAGAATTTAACAGATCAAATTAAAGAAGTTCTAAAACTAACAGAAAGTGGCCATTTCTGTTTGAAATGATTGAGTTAAATATCTATCCCACTCAAGGCTAATGGCAGAAGTCAACAGTCGAAACATGGAGTCCTGTATAAAAATGCAGCTCATGAATTAGATGCTTTCCTTCATTATCCACTTGGAGCCCTTTACACAAGCAACTGGTAAATACTAACAATTTTTTTCTGTTTGTATAACCAGAAACAAGTAATGAGTGAAGATAAAGGACTGCCCACGACAGTGGTGGAGTCCCCCTCCCTGGAGGTGTTCAAGGATAGCCTGGCTGTGGCCGTTAGTGCCCTGTTTTGGCCGCTGTGGTGATGTTAGTTCCTGGTCTGGGCTGGATGAGCTCAGAGGGCTTCTCTAGCCTCAGTAATTCTGTGATTCTGTGATTCTGAGCCTAACAGAAAAATCATGCAGTTCTACAAACTTGCTTTTAGCCCTTCCAAACCATGAGATAACGGGGCTGACAACTCTTCTTGCCCCAAAAGTGAACACAGCCACTGTTGTGGTGCTGCAGCAGCGAATAATTCTGAAAGAAAAATCTGAAAAACAGGATTTGTCAGGCTGGCATCATTCACCACACTCATCAAACTGTTTAGAGAGCTTAGCTGAAGCAAATGTGAAACAGGAGAGCAGCTGGTGCAAAAAGATCCTTAAACAGCCTTTGATAGACAATGTATGTGAGGGAAGGTGTGGCTCTTGAACTGCGGGAGGGAGAACTATAAAGGTGACCTCGACTGATTTTTGCTGTTCTACCCATTACATGCAAAAGCACAGAACATTAGGGATTGGAAAGGACCTTGAAAGATCACCCAGTCCAATCCCCCTGGCACAGCAGCATCACCTAGATCCAGTCGCCCAGGAACATGTCCAGGTGGGTTTTAAACGTCTCCAGAGAAGGAGACTCCACACCCCCCTAGGCAGCCCCTTCCAGGGCTCTGTCACCCTCACTGGGAAGTTCTTTCTCGTATTGATGTGGAACATCCTTTGTTCTAGCTACACCTGTTGCCCCATATCCTATAATTGGATGGCACTGAGCAGAGCCTGGCTCCATCCTCCTGACACCTGCCCTTTCCATATTGATCAACATTCACGGGGTGACCCCTCAGTCTCCTTTTTTCCAAGCTCAAGAGACCCAGCTCCCTCAGCTTCTCCTGAGATGCTCCATTACACCTAGGACTACTGCAGAAAACAAATAAAGAATTCCATTGCTCCTTGCAAGTGCGAAGCACGACTGACTGTGTTTTGCTGTGCTGTCTTCCTTCTGCACTTGAAAGCCCCAGAGTCATGGCTACATTTTCGCACCAAAATACGGATGAATAAATCATTAAGTAAAAACGATCATCCGCTGCAGGGCAGATGTTAACAAAGCACTTGTGCTACAGAAGTGAAATTGATATCAGAAACATTTGCAAACAACTCTGGGATAGGCAACTGTCAAAAGCCAAGTGGTTCGTATTTAATGCGGGCCCTTCTCTCCAATTCAGAGGTATTAAAAAAGGCACCATATGCTCAGGGGTGGGAACAGGGTGGGAACACCAAAGTAACATTATCCAGAAACTATAATAAAATCACTGCTGAGGAATTGATCCCAGATGACATGCTGTTGAGTGTACTTGGATGTAATTGAGCTGGCAAAAAATAGATAATTAGATATATAATTAGGTCTTGGAACCTGCTGTTGAAGGATTGTACTGAGGATACCTCAAGTTACGTCAGGGGAGGTTTAGATTGGATCTTAGGAAGAAGTTCTTACCTGAGAGAATTCTTGGGCACTGGAACAGGCTGGCCAAGCAGGTGGTGGAATCCCCATCCCTGAAGGTGTTTAAAACCTGAGTAGCTACAGCATGGTTTAGGGGTTAGGGAGGTGTTGGGATGAGGACTAGACTTGATCCTGGAGGTCTTTGCCAACCATGATGATTCTAGGATGCAACTAACTACACGAAGCATTAGGTGGTGTGAGTTTGTAGGCAACAGAAATATGTTCTACAGTCTTTGTTTCTCAAGGTACTTCCATGCATGTGCGATTTAGAGCAAGATTTCTTTCTTTTAATTGGGTTCTTCTCACACTTAAACTCACATATGCATGTGTTCTACCAGAGAAGCCTGCATTCTGCCTCAATTCTGCCTGCTAAAGGATGGCATCAGAAGAATGTCACGTGTCTCACTGTTGTACACCTCACAGAAAACATCCCTTTAAACCGATTTATTTTGTATAAGCTGAAAAGATGACTTGTTTTCCTGTTTCTGGGTGGCCTGTTTTGGATGACTTAATCCTTTCTGAATGGATTACTTTAAATTAAGGGGGAAAAGTTCTGAGGCTTTTTGAATTCTTCTATAAAGTAAATGGCATCCTGGACTGGAGCAGGAATGGGGTAACCAGCAGGAGTAGGGAGGTGATGGTGCCCCCGTACTCTGCACTCATGAGACTACACCTTGACTACTGGGTCCAATTTTGGGTGCCACAGTATCAGACAGACATTGAAGGGCTGGAGTGGGACCAGAGAAGGGTGACGAGGCTGGGGAGAGGGTAGGAGAACAGGCCCTATGGAGAGCAGCTGAGGGAACTGGGGTTATTTAGTCTAGAGAAGAGGAGGCTGAGAGGAGACCTCATTGCTCTCTACAGCCACCTCAAAGGAGGTTGTAGTGAGGCTGGTGCTGGTTTATTCTCCCAAATTACTAATGATAGGATGAGGGGAAATGGCCTCCAGTTGCATCAGGGGAGGTTTAGATTGGATCTTAGGAAGAAGTTCTTTGCTGAGAGAGTGGCTGGGCACTGGAACAGGCTGCCCAGGGAGGTGGTGAAGTCCCCATCTCTGGAGCTGTTCAAAAACTGAGTAGCTAGAGCACTTGGGGCTGGACTTGATGAGCCTGGAGATCCTTTCCATCCATGATGATTCAATGATTCTATAAGGTGGAGGTGTACCCTTGCTCCCCTCCTCCCCCGGCCCCGAACAAAAATATCACAACAAACCTCATTTTTGCAGAATCTGAGACCATTTGCTGTGAATTGGCAAAATGCCTCATTCTGGGGGCCTGAAACAATGCAACGGAAGATGTTTCCAAAAGGAAACGCTGATTGTTCACACTGAAATGATGCTTTTGTTTAGAAACTTGACCTAATTTGAAGGGATCAGAAATATTTTATGAAAGCCAGCAAACTGAGCAGGTTGGTTTTGGCACAACTGAAATGACATTTTTCCCATATTCATAGCAAAGACAAAAAAATAAAATCACTGTTCTTAAGCCCCTAATCTACAGAAATGTCTTCCTTTTTATGTAAGGATTTTTATGATGGGGTGATTTCCAGGTAAAACAGTTACATAATGGCAATTTAGGTGTAGTTATTATCAACTGAGGCACTTTTTTTCCTTAGAGGAATAAGGATATTAATGTCTTTATAAATGCTGCTTTCTCTCGTGTGTGGGAATAGCTGAAGTGCTGCAAGATATTTATAGACTCATACAATCATAACAGCTGGAAAGGACCTCCAGAACCATCAGGTCCAGGCCCCATCACAACATCTCCCTAATCCCGAGACCATGGCCTCAAGTGCTCTAGCTCTCCCCTTCTCCTCCACACTGGTGAGACTCCACCTGGAGCACTGGGTCCAGTTCTAGAGTCCCCGGCAGAAGGACACAGAGCAACTCAAAGGTGTCCAGAGGAGAGCAATTCAAATGAACAGAGGGCTGAAGCACCTCCCCTGTGAGGACAGGCTGAACAAGTTGGGGTTGTTCAGCCTGGAGAAGAGGAGGCTCCCAGGGCACCTTCTAGCAGCTTTCCAATCTCTGAAAGGGGCTACAAGAAAGATGAGGGCTTTTGACATGGTGGTAGCGAGAGGACAAGGGGAAAGGGTTCCAGACTTGAAGAGGGGAGATTGAATTTGGCCATGAGGAAGAAATTCTTTGCTTTGAGGGTAGTGAGATGCTGGAATAGATTACCCAAGGCAGATGTGGCTGCCCCACTCTTGGCAGTGTTGAAGGCCAGATTGTCCCTGTCTGTGCAGGAGGGTTGGAACGATATGATCTTTAAGGTTCCTTCCAACTTTGCCCATTCTAAGATTCTATGGTGACTCCACCACTTCCCTGGGCAGAGTGTTCCAGTGCCCAGGCACTGTCTCAGACACTGATACCTGCAGATGCAGACTTCAGCCTCAGTAACACTTTTCATGTGCACCAAGGCACTCCTCTTCGTGGAAAGACACAGACCAAGGGAAGTCCAGATTAAAGCACTGCTTTAGAAAGATTTTTCTATGCCTCTGAGAGGATCTATTTAAAAGCTGTACAGACATGAAGCACTCTTTGTGCCCTGAAATTTGTCGTTAAAATTCTACAGTCTTCCTTCATTTCACAAATTATTTTTCAAAGGATCATAGAGTGCAGGTGCGTTCTGGGCTGACCCTTTGCAGGCTGAAGGTAGAAGGGTGAATTCTGAATTCAATTATACAAGTAAAAGTGTAAAAACAGCATTCCTCTTTGCAACCCCAAATTTGAACAGACTTGATCTGTAAGTGACTTCAAATGTGTGCAAAAATAATTCAGGGAGTGAAATTTTAGTTTAAGTTTCAGGCTGGCAATATTTTGTGCAGCTATTCAAAACCGGCATCACAGAAACTGCAATGCGCAGGGGCTCTGCACAACACAAACCCACAGACACAATAGTGTGACTTTGTCTTAATGAATCATAGCAGCTTCCAGTCTTGCACTCGGGTTTTAAATTTNCATAGAGTGCAGGTGCGTTCTGGGCTGACCCTTTGCAGGCTGAAGGTAGAAGGGTGAATTCTGAATTCAATTATACAAGTAAAAGTGTAAAAACAGCATTCCTCTTTGCAACCCCAAATTTGAACAGACTTGATCTGTAAGTGACTTCAAATGTGTGCAAAAATAATTCAGTGAGTGAAATTTTAGTTTAAGTTTCAGGCTGGCAATATTTTGTGCAGCTATTCAAAACCGGCATCACAGAAACTGCAATGCGCAGGGGCTCTGCACAACACAAACCCACAGACACAATAGTGTGACTTTGTCTTAATGAATCATAGCAGCTTCCAGTCTTGCACTCGGGTTTTTAAATTTGCAGGACTTAATAGTTTCAAGCCCAAAACAAAATCACAGAATCCATAATTCCTGAGGCTGGAAAAACTCTCTGAACTCATCCAGTCCAGCCCAGGACCTAACCACCACATCAGCTAGATCAGGGCACTAAGAGCCACAGCCAGGCTGTCCTTCAACACCTCCAGGGATAGGGACTCCACCACTTCCCTGGGCAGTCCAGTCCAGGCTCTGATTACCCTTTCCGTGAGGAAGAGTTTCCTAACATCCAACCTTCAGGCCCTGCCCTCTAGTCCTGGCGCTAGTTGCCTGGGAAAGGAAGCTGATCTCCACCTGACTACAACCTCCTTTCAGGGAGTTGGAAAGAGGGAGAAGGTTGCCTCATGAGTCTCCTTTTCTCCAGGCTAAACACCCCCCACTCCCTCAGCCTCTCCTCATCAGACTTTCCCTGTTTCTTGGATATAAGAAGCAGGAATACAGCATGATGCAGTTACCCTGTAAATTTACCCTGACGCATCTTTCATGTGTTATAGACTCGAGCTGTATCCCTGGGATGTGGGCAGTCACAACCTTTGGGTTCATAGACTCCACTCATCATAGTGCTGTGGAAAAAGTGCTGCACTTAACAACTGTTTCCACAGCGGAAAAGACAGTGGGAAGGAAGAAAAGTGAAGTAATAAGACCACATCATTAATAGCAGTTCAAATCTTGCCGAGTTGTGCTCGTTTCTAAGGGTAAGAATAAGCACTCTCGAGGAAAATGAAAAGACTACGGGAGGAGCAGTTCCGAAGATGAAGAGAGTAAGTCTGGGAAGAAAAAACAGCAAGTTCCTCCAGGGAATTCTAAACCTGCTTCTTCTCTCGTAATTAAGTGAAACTGATGTAACATGCTGATACTAGAAATGAATAAAGGTTCCCATTAAAATAAATGTTAAGACTCCTTTCATCTTGAACCAAGTCCTATCCTCCTGCTGGGGCTGGGATCATGTCAGTGAATAGAGACAATGAAAATCTCATCACCAAACTTGGGTATGTGCTGTACACCTGCGATCTCTTTGGAACATAATTTTTCCCCAGAAGACATCTTTCTTCTTTCTGACTGTGTAGAAAAGCAGATTCATTTCAGTTTCCTTTCATTGTGAGAGAAACATCTACTGGGACAGCAAGAATCCTCTCACAGAACTGAACTAGGACTATCTTGGGAAATTAATCCCTTCTCCATCACTATACAATGCAGGGGCTGGATGAATCAGCAGGTCAGCAGCTCTCTTTTGTGCAGAGAAATCAGCCAGACTGTGGAGGTGTGCCTGGGGGTGTCTTCATGGCCACTGGAGACACCACTGCCAAAGGCAGGGAGAGGGGCTGCAGTAGAGGGAGGTCTAATTAGCACCCAGGCAGACTGACAACACCTCACCTGCTGGCTAGGGAACAACCCCAGGAGGAGTGACACAACGAGAGAGTTAGTGTCTTCCCTCCACTACACTTCCCACCCTCAGCTACAGACCAGGTGAGACTTAGGGTTTCTTCCTCTCTTTCTGACTGAACCACTACACTCCTGCTTCTGAAATGTCATGGTAACAGCCCTGGCTCGCTCATTCTATCTCTTCCTTCTCTCGTCCACCTGTTCACTCTTCTCTCACTTGCCTTCCTGAGCGCTCTTTCTGCTCATCTGAAGTACGGAATTCTCGTTCCTAGGATTAAATGTGATTGTTTTAAAGCAAAATAAGCAAACTGTGCATTAGTCCATCCAGACACACAAGAATCCAGGGTGGTTTGTATTTAGTTGCGTAACTACATCACAGCTTGGCGTAAGCAGGAAGAGAGAAAAGCAAGAAAACAGACATACAGGAGGAGAGCAAATGCTGCGGTAAAGAGAAGCAGAGCAGAAAGAAAGCAGAGGAAACATTGGCTTGAAAATACTCTTCTGAGAGAGATCCTCAAGTTTTCCATCTTCTTTCTCAAAGAGGTCAGTGGCAACCAGAGAGGTCTGACTGGAAACCGTGCCATTCTCTCACCTACTGCCCTTTCGCTGTCAGAAGAGCATGAGGCATGAACTGCACTGGCTGGGAGTCTTAAACTTCCTGGCTGAAACCCCTGGAATCTCAGTTGCACTGCAGGCTGGGTGATGCGCACGCCTGACCATGGGTATGAGACAGCAGGGTGGAGAGTGGTTCTGGTCAGTGAGTGCATCACTCTTTTGTGAATAGAAGCATGAGGGCTTTTATGAGACACACACATGTTCTGGTACAACTACGTGACAGCAGGGCCACTCCAAGTGCAAAAGCACCCGTTTCCTAATTGTAGTCAGTCAGTCAGAGCCATTCTGAGCTCTCTCTGAAGGGATTGTCTTTGACTGAAACAAAACCTAAGTCTGTCGTCTTTAATAAGCATAGCATTGGGCAAAGGGATTTGAAAAACATCATATACCATGCGGCTGTATGTGTGTTATACTTGGCTGAACTTGCTTATGATTTTAATCAAAATATTATGATAGATATTTCTGTGAGATGACAATCCAGATCGTTTTGCATCACACTGCATGCGAGGAGCTGGGAAATGTGACCATAATCCAGCCTTACAATAGGTTTTTAATCTCAGCAGTTACTTAATAACAGTGCTGATTTGATGTTCCCCTCCAGAATTCCTAAGTGTATTCAACACTACGAAAAACATGATTTACCAGTTATAAAACCAACCCTGCACATTGGGGACAGTTGCCTGAGCCTTTTCCAAACTTGTTTTTGGAGAACCTGAGCACTTAGCCCGCTGCTGGGTCAGGAAGCATGCACATAACTGTGCAGCCACGTTCTTTGTTCTCTCTGGAATCGCTGTCAATCACAGCTGTCTAGAGAGATCAGCACAGTCTAGAGAAATCACAGAATTGTAAGATCATAGAATCATGGAATCATCATGGATGGAAAGGACCTCCAGGCTCATCAAGGCCAGGCCTCAGCCCAGATCCCTAACCACTAGACCATGGCCAGCCCCAAGTGCCCTAGCTACTCGCTTTTTAAATAGCTACAGGGATGGAGACTCCACCATATCCCTAGGCAGCCTGCCCCAGTGCCCAACCACTCTCTCAGCAAAGAACTTCTTCCTAAGATCCAATCTAAACCTCCCCTGATGCAACTGGAGGCCATTTCCCCTCGTCCTATCATTAGTAATTTGGGAGAATAAACCAGCACCAGCCTCACTACAACCTCCTTTGAGGTGGCTGTAGAGAGAAACAAGGGCTCCTCTCAACCTCCTCTTCTCTAGACTAAATAACCCCAGTTCCCTCAGCTGCTCTCCATAGGGCCTGTTCTCCAGCCCTCTTCTCAGTCTGGTTGTCCTTCTTTGGCACCACTCCAGCCCCTCAGTATCCTTCTGATCCTGTATCACCCAAAACTGGACCCAGTAGTCAAGGTGTGGTCTCACGAGTGCAGAGTACTGAGGCATTGTCAGATCCCTACTCCTGCTGGTTACCCCATTCCTGGTCTGGGCCACGACACCATTGGCCTTATTGGTCAACTGGGCACCCTGCTGGCTCCTCTTCAGCTGGCTGTCAACCAGCATCCCCAGGTCCTTTACTGCCAGGCAGCTCCAGCCACTGTTCCCCCAGCCTGTAGCTTCTGGGGGTTGCTATGACTGAAGTGCAGGGCCCGGCGCTTGGCTTTGTCAAACCTCACCCCACTAGCTTCCGCCCATTGCTCCAGACTGTTCAGGTGCTTTCCCATGGCTACTACT
The DNA here is from genome assembly GCA_013400115.1 of Rhinopomastus cyanomelas. Classification (NCBI taxonomy): domain Eukaryota; kingdom Metazoa; phylum Chordata; class Aves; order Bucerotiformes; family Rhinopomastidae; genus Rhinopomastus; species Rhinopomastus cyanomelas. The sequence goes on from VXBP01008202.1 coordinate 797,400, forward strand.
CAAGGAATTGGACAGGCGCCTGTCTCCATAGGGCACCACAAACATTAACTGACTGTGGTTTTGCTGAGGCACTCCCAGACACGCAGCTACTCCAACTTCAGCTGGAGGAATGCTGTGCAAACACAACCACAGACTCTGTGCAGCGAAAACCTAAAGGTCTCATCCAGTTGGAAGCGTGGGGACGGGGGAAAAAAGGCAGGTTTTGTTTGGGTTGGCTTATTGTGATCTTATTTTCAAGGGTCCTATTGGGTGGTGGTGCGTGTAAGCATCGCTAGGGAGGCCCCATCCCATCCATTCGAATGGAAGCGGGAGTTATGAGAAAAGCGCATTGTTCTGCCACAAATCTATTCGCTGATTCCCACTGGAGTGAATAGACCTTCATTCCAGCAGGAATTTGTACCGTCACTTCAAATGTTATGCATATAAGTTAATGTCACACTGCTGCTGGACTTTGCTTTCAAATGACCAAAAGGGTTAAGAGTGGAGAAGTAAATGCTTTGCCAAACATCCCGGTCTAAATTTAGGGCTTTGTTTTTTATCGGCAGCGGGGGAAGGGCAGGTGGACGGACAATGGCCAGAGAGGGAAATATGGACTGGAAATAAAGTACAGTCTTTTGTACTTCTACAGCTCAAAGATGCTGTTGAACAGGACTGCTGCCAACCGTGGAAAACCATCTCTTTATGGAAAAAATATGCCAGTAACAACGGATTTACAAGAACGGAGCCACTGTGTCCTATAGGCATTTATACAGTGTTATGCAAGATTAATTGTTTGGAGCATCGTGCCTTCAGGAGTGTTCTGAGCATCAGGGAGCCAAATTTAGCCTTTTCAAATTTCCTTTTGTATCACAGAGTCCCCAGGATGCCTGGCTACAACAGCGCTGAATTTGGCACAGGAAGATGTTACCTACGGACTGGGCACAGTCCTGTTTGAATATGACAAACTGCATTTGCTTCTTCAAGCCGCATGAAGTGATGCACACATTTTGGTTGACCCTTCAGAATGTTTAATTTTCAACAAGATGCAGTGCCTCTTGTTTTGGAATGTGAAGAAACATAATTCTTCTCCTGTACTGGTGAAGCCACCCCTTGAGTACTGGGAGCAGTGCTGGACCACTCACTTTAAGAAAGCAATAGAGG
>VXBP01008203.1:0-30200 GCA_013400115.1 Rhinopomastus cyanomelas
TTCTCTCAGGCAGCCAGCACCACAACAAGAGGACATGGCCTCAAGCTGCACCAGGGGAAATTTAGGCTTAAGGTGAGGAGAAAATTCTTCACGGAGAGAGTCACTGGCCACTGGAATGGCCTGCCCAGGGAGGTGGTGGAGTTGCCATCCCTGGAGCTGTTCAAGGCAGGATTGGATATGGCACTTGGTGCCATGGTCTAGCCTTGAGCTCTGTGGTAACAGGTTGGACTTGATGATCTATGAGGTCTCTTCCAACCTTGGTAATACTGTGATACTGTGATACTGTGACCTGCCCTGAACTCTGCTGTGGATAGTTGTTTCTTTGCTGGTCTTGACTGGAGTAATTCCTTTCCCTGATAAACATTACAAAAAGCACTGCAAGTTCTGTAACTGTTTTTTGTTTTTTGGGGGGGATGGGGTGTGAGGGTGTGTATTTTTACAGGATATTAAAGAGGAGCACCTTATCTCTCTCTATAACTACCTGAAGGGGTATTATAATCAGATAGAGGTTGGGCTTTTCTCCCAGACAATTAGTGACAGGATGATAGGGCAGGGCCTGGAGCTGTGCTGGGGGAGGGCTGGGTTGGATATTGGGAGGCACTTGGGAGGATGTTGAGTGGACTGCCTAGGGCAGTGGTGGAGTCCTCATCCCTGGTGGTGTTTGGGGACAGACTGGGTGTGGTGTTTAGTGCCATTGTCTAGATGATGTGGTGATGTTAGGTCACAATCTGGATTTGATAATCTCAGAGGTCATTTCCAGCCTCAATAATTCTGTAGGTATCCAAGGCTATTGGAGGAAAGAAGCAATTTTATGGTATTGATTAGCCTTATAGTTTAATCCATGTGACTTTTTTCTTCTCACCTTGTTCTAGTGTATTGTGCTTGAGTCTTTATGATTGTCTCTGAAAACCTTCCTAAATTAACACAAATCAATAAAACATCACAGTAGCTCTGCTTTTCTCATCTTCCAAAATGCCTGAAGATTTGGTTAACACTGTCATCCTTATTAGCTCATTTCTTTTCTACAAATCTGTGGGAGCTTATAGCTGGATTTGTCAGCTGTAGCCAAATGAAAGAGCTGAAAGAAGCAAATCTGATACAGCTTCATATTGTGTGGATTCTAAGAATATGATATTTAGAAATGAATGCTTTTGCTCAGTCCTGATCAACTAAAATCATAGAATCATTCAGGTTGGAAAAGACCTACTCTACAAGTTCACCCCTAAACCATATCCCCCAACACTATATCTAAGCACCTTTTAAACTCATCCAGGGATGGGGACTCAACCACCACCCTGGCAGCCCATTCCAGTGCCTGACCAATACCTTTAACTGTAAAGGATTCACTTTCAAAGTGAATGTACTGGAACTCTTAGTAGGATGTATGGATGTGTGAAGAGCATGTGAATGATGATGAAGATCAGACTCTCAATTGGCACCAACACACTCTTCTGAGCAACACAACTTAAAGGGAAAAAAACCCAAACATGCTCTTACTTGTGCTCTGCCTGCTCCTGTCTTCAAAGTTTCTAAGTAGCTCCATGATGTGACCAGGGAGTAGATGTTGCTGTCTCATTACTTTGACTTCTGGCTTGTAGGCTCATAATGTTGTGATTTGCATGTGATTGATGGGCCTATTTTGTGGGCATTTGTCCTCCTACTATCTGTAAATTGTATTTAAATGCAGATAGCTAATGAGATGCTTTAAACTAAAGTACTTCAGTTTGACACTGCAAGCAGGTATCCCAGGTTAATAGTTGACATTGAGTCCTAAGTGCTCATACCCTGTGGTTATGTTCTATGGTATCACAGAACATTAGGGATTGGAAGGGACCTTGAAAGATCATCTAGTCCAATCCCCTTACTAGAGCAGGACCACCTAGACCAGGGGTCCTCAAATTTTTTAAACATGGGGCCGGTTCCGGCCGGAGCCTGGCTCCGCAGTAGGCAGTAAGTGGTGAACTGCAGCCGCTTGGCAGGGGTTGGAAGGGGAGTATCACAGAATCATAGAATCATAGAATCATTACGGATCGGAAGGGACCTCGAAAGATCATCTAGTCCAATCCGCCTGCAACAGCAGGATCACCTAAACCAAGTCACACAGGAACCTGTCCAGTCGGGTCTTGAACANTTAGGGATTGGAAGGGACCTTGAAAGATCATCTAGTCCAATCCCCCTCCCACAGCAGGACCACCTAGACCACGTCACACAGGAACATACCCAGGAAAGTTTTAAACATTTCTGGAGAAGGAGACTCCACAGCCTCCCTGGGTAGCCCCTTCCAGTGCTTTGTCACCCTCACCATGAAGTTCTTCTCATATTGATGTGGAACCTACTCTGTTCCAGCTTACACCAATTGCCCTTTGTCCTATATTCTATCTAACATATAATCAAGAGCAGGACCACCTAGACCAGGGGTCCTCAAATTTTTTAAACATGGGGCCGGTTCCAGCCGGAGCCTGGCTCCGCAGTAGGCAGTAAGTGTTGAACTGCGGCCGCTTGGCAGGGGTTGGAAGGGGAGTACCGGCGGAGCCGCGGGCCAGATTGGATGCCGTGGCAGGCCGTATCTGGCCCGTGGGCTGGGGGTTGAGGACCCCTGACCTAGACCAAATCCCACAGGAACTTGTCCAGATGAGTTTTAAATTTCTCCAAAGATATATATCCAGTCACTAGTTTCAGCCGCAAATAATTGGTCATAAGACTTACTAAATGCCAGTAATGGATAATGCATTTATTCCTTACAGTTATTTGTACCAGGTTTCTTAGTGTGTCTATTAGGGGCATTTGATGCAGGAGTGTATCTATATGGTAAAGAGATAGGAGCAACTGTTGTATGGAGTGTCACTGCTCTCGTTAATCTAATATAGACAACCTGGTTTCTATGGCCAGCCCCAGCTTCTCACTGACAGGAAGGTTTTTTCCTGTTGTTAAAGGTCATTGCAGATGATTGGATCATCATCATTGCTCTCAATTCCAGGTGTTCTGTGATGCTGCAAGAAGTCTATGTGTCCTGTAGTTCCCATTCTGGCTGGGATTAACAAGAGCCCTTTTTGCATTTGGTGTAGAGCCTAATGAGATTAGCCACCTCTTTCCCTTGATGATTGCATGCTTCCTGCCAAGCTGTCTCATGCAGCCAATTGTTGGCATTTTCCTCCCAGAAACCAGCCTGTGCTATCAGAGCTGCTTATGCCATGGTGGAATGTGTATCTGAAAGGATGATGGAGAGCCATCATAATTCAGTTCTAAACTAAACTTCAGTTACTGAGGAGGATCTGTATTGCTTTTTATAATTTGCCTTACACCTGGTAAAGCAAAGGAAAGGAAACTGCAGAATGGGGCTTTTACAAAAAAGATTGCACACATGCTCTCTTCTATCACCTGTCTAAACTCTTCATTGTTAGTCCTTGTCTGTAGCACAACTATAAGCTTGATAGGAGTTAGCTTGCTTACTTTTGAAGATTAAGAAGCAAAATCCAGTCTATTACTGGGCCAAACTAGAGTAGTAGAAGCTGCAAGTAACCACCAATTGAATTATCAATTAGCTCTGGTCCCACAGTTTAATGCAGGTATTGCAGTGCATGTTGTCGTAGTTTTTGTTGCGTGTCTGTGATGAAGTAGGACTACATAGTTTCATCATGCTGGTAGTGCCTGCTATTTGCAGTTGCTAATTTATCTCGGTATGAAAATGTTGTCTGAGTACAGATTCCCTGGATGGTAAGCAGCATCACTAAACCCAAAGTGAGTATTCTACTATCACCTATTCAGAAGGAAATACTGATGCTTAGGCCAATGTCATTTTAAAAACAAGCAAAACAACTATGCCAAACAAACTAAAAACCCCCACTCTAAACCACAAAACCCCACAAAACAAATAAAAAGCAATCAGTGCAGAAAACCTCAGTGAATTTATATATGGCAAACTGGACGTGTGTGCTATGTCTTCTGTCTACATCGCAATGTGGCCTTTTCAGGGCCTGCAACTGTTTGATAGTTGTGGACTTTGAATAGTGTTTCCTCTCTTTTGGAAAATCACTTTCTTTGTGGGAAAGCTAGCTTGTCTTTTGAAGTGTGTGGTCCTTCTCTGGCTAAAGCTCTTCTGTTGAGACAGATTATGTTTTATATACAAAAACAAGTAAAGCTGTCTTTTGTCCTTGTCTCTGGTAAATTCTAACTAGTGCTGTCCCTAAGATCTGGATAGGACTGTCATTGTTCTACAAAATACCAATTTTCAAGCTCCCAGTTCAGCTTGCCTGACTTCTCACAACCTCGCAGAAACATAACCTCTTGAGGTGTTGTGAGAGGAACTTGGATGGTGCCACTGATGAAAATGTCACTGCTTGCCTTGAGTTATTTAATCACCAAGAAAGTGTAATTTTATTAGGAGCTTTCTTATTTTTCTTGTTTAACTCTAGGCTGACTCAACAATTGACAAAAGATGGTAACTGTGAACATAGATTCAGAAAAGTAGTGGAGACATCCTGGTGATACTATCATCTAATGATAGGACAAGGTGCAATGGATGTAAACTGAAACATAGGAGGTTCCACATCAATATGCAAAGGAACTTCATGGTGACAGAGCACTGTAATGGGCTGCCTGGGGGTTTGTAGAGTCTCCTTCTCTGGGGAGGTTTAAAACCCGTCTGGATATGTTCCTGTGTGACTTGGTCTAGGTGATCCTGCTATGGGGTTGGGGATTGGACTAGATGATCTTTCAAGGTCCCTTCCAATCTCTAATGTTTTGTGATTCTATGCTTTTGTTCCCTGCTGGTTTCCAATTTCTTTATATTCCATTCTCATATGACTAGTTTACTGCCCAATATCATCCAGATATGTTCTCTGCCTCCTTTAAATTATTTTAAAACTGAAGCTCAAATTCGGTTTAGCTTAAATAAGAGTCTGAAAACTTGCTGTTCATGAACACATCTGACCCCTTGCCTTGGGGTAGCGACAGCTGTCAGAGGCATGAAGGAAACCCAGGGGTTTGCTACTACTTTGTCTATCTGTTTTTAATTTAACAAAAGCCTGCAAGAGACTTAGTCCAAATAATCACTGCAGTGTGGTGCCTGCTCAAAAGAGAATGGTTCTATTTGTGTGTTGATCCTGGAGCCTGTGAACTACCAATGGAGCATACAGATAGTAAGGTGTTGATCATGCACCTGTACTCGGGCCTGTACTCACCTAGAGTACTGTGTCCAGTTTTGGGTGCTACAGTATCAGAAGGACATTGAGGTGCTGGAGTGCATCCAGAGAAAGCAACAAGGGTGATGAGGGGGTCTGGAAAACAGGCCTTATGAAGAGTGGCTGAGGGAAATGGGGTTTTTTAGTCTAGAGAAGAGGAGATTGAACAACCTTATTGCTCTCTACAGCTACCTAAAATCTTGTAGTGAGGCTAGTGCTTGTCTCTTCTCCCAAATTACTAATGATAGAATGAGGGGAAATGGCCTCAAGTTGCATAAAGGGAGTTTTAGATTGGGTCTTAGGAAGAAATTCTTCATTGAGAGAGTGGTTGGGCACTAGAACAGGCTGTCTGGGGAAGTGGTGGAGTAACCATCCCTGGAAGTGTTTAGAAAATGAGTAGCTAGAGCACTGGAGTCCATGGTCTAGGGGTTAGGGAAATGCTGGGATTAAGGTTGGACTTGGTGATTCTGGAGGTCCTTTCCAGCCTGCGGTGGGTTCAAGACCACAGTTAAAAAATAAAGAAAAACAAATCGTTTAGGTCTCAGTGAAATCTTGGATAGAATTTGCCAGACAACGGATAGCTAAGGGTAAATGGAAAAGGGTTTGTTAAATCTTAACTGTATACGGAAAGAAGGAAAAAAAATGAAGCAAGTTAGTGTACACAAACTAGAAACCCTGTCACAAATGCTAAAACATATTCTGAGAAAAATACAATGAAAAATTACTATCGTATCAGTCCTTGGGTTTTTTATGTTGGAGACCTTGGGAAAGAACATGACAGTCAAGCAGAGAGGGGTACCACCAAGCTCTCTTCTATTCATTCGGAGAGACCCTTCAGGCCCTCATGTGTTGCCACTCTTGTCTGCATATGCCAGACCCTTGGCCGTTCAAACCAGTGAATTCTTCAATTCTTCAGCGTAGCTTCTCCTGCAAAATATTGATCATACAGGCCTGATTCCTCAGCACCTGGAACTACATTCCTCAATGCAGGAGACATACTTTCAAAAAGAACCCAGTCTCTCTCGTCCTTGTCCAAGGTCTAAGGTTTCTCAAGTCCTTCTGCTTCCTTCAGAACAGACGGTTCAGCTAAGCATGAAGGAATTCTCATATGCCTCTCCTAAGGCTCCTTCTTTCCCCAATACTCAAGCATCCACAGTTTTTTCTCAGTGACAGAAATGACAGTCTCTCTTCTTGCTGATCAGTGGCTCAAAGATGATTGAAGCTGGTCATGTGGTCCTGGCCATGTGCAGAGCTCAGGATGATGACTGACCACATGACCAGCATCAGCAGGGGCCTCCCCCATGCTGCTAACATGGCCGAGAGGGTTCCATTGCCCTCCTGTCTCTCTCCCTCTTCTCCCTACAGGGGACATGGGAGAATCCTTCCATTCACCACGGGTTGCTGAATGGTTGCTCCAGGATGGGGAAAGATTGGCACTATGTTCTTGCTTTTCTGGTCTGTGATGCCAGCTGGGAGCCAGGACCGGGCTGGGCCAGGTTGTGTTTGTGTCTTCTTAAAGCAAAATGCACGTTTTTCTTCATGAAAGCACAAATCTACACATTTGAAAATTTTGATAATTTTCAAACTGCAACACAGCCATAATGTTTCTATGATTCTGTAAAAGCCTTGCTGTTATACCTGTCTGAACGAGGTCAGGTAGATGGCAGGAACTAGTTATTCCTCCTTGCACTGTGTTTAGTCTACAAAGTGAAAGCGCTGAGATGCTGTAACTGGGTAGAAAAGGTATTGCATTCAGTTTTCTACTCACAGTCATATGGTGGTGATTGTTTTTTCTGCCTTGGGTTAACTAGGCTTTCTTTAGGTAGGGTAGATGGTTGGACTTGATGATCCCAGGGGTCTTTTCCAACCAGAGTGATTTTGCAATACTTACTACTTGCTTTGCGGTTACTTGTGTGTTTAGCTGATGTAATCACATTGTCTACCTTGTCAACATCATGAAATGTCCTTGTTTCTCTGACTATTGAAGGTGATGCCTTCTCCTGTTAATACCTTTCCTCCAGATATGACCCGCATATAATCTTGTAAGGGACTAATGGTGTTCCAACCTTGAATCACACAGAGATGCTTAAAACTTTGTCATGCTCTGACTCTGAATCCTCACGACTCTCAGAAGGATTTGTCAATTACTAGCTTTAATATTATAAGGGATTTAGACTACCAATCTCTTATAACATTTACTGCTGGTTTTGATGCAGAGAGCTTAAAAGGAGAAACCAAGTCAATATCCTGCATAGGCTGCCCTTCAGCAGAGGCATGTATGTGAACTTTGTGTAAAATTAACAGCTATTCTTAAGAAGAAACCCCACAACCAACTCTTTTTCACTTATTACATGGAGTTCTCATCTCTTCTAATGTTTTGTTTCTTAAAGCAGAAGTTTCATGTCATCCTTTGAACTTCTTGGGACATGAAAGGACATAAAAAGGGTGAGATCTCTTAGCAGTTGTTTCTAATTCTCCTTCCTGCTTAAGAACATGCTGAAATATTGCTTTAGAAACTTGATTACAGTTTTCCTGCATCTTATTTATTTTCTCTTGATTCATTTGCATGGCCTATCACTTTTCCACATCCTCAGTCAAGCAATTTAACTTTATTATGTTAGAGATCCTAATTCCACTCTGTAGTATACTCTGTTTTCAGGTCATTCTGTCCCTGGTTTCTTCAATGTCTGCCTTAATTTCATTGTCTTGTCTATGAAGTTTTACATTGACTAGTATTCTGCCTAGACAGAGTTACTTTAACAAAGCACCTCTTTTTTCCATTCAGCCTTTTACTCACAGAGTTTACCTGGTACAGGATTTACCTAGTATGGTAGATTAATGTTTAGGCAACTGAAAGGAACCTACTTGTATACTTTTATCATGATCAAGTAAGATTAATTTAACTGCAATAATTTCCCTTATTTTTATTGTTGCTTCTGAAAAAATCTCTACCTATCAGACAAGTACTTCAGAGGAAAATACTGAATCTAGAACATGTAATACAGAGTCATAGAATCACTCTGGTTGGAAAAGACCCCTGGGATCATCAAGTACAACCAGCTATCTTACCTTGCAAGTTCACCCCTAAACCACATTCCTTGAACCTCATCCAAACAATCTTTAAACGCATCCAGGGATGGCGACTCAACCATCTCCCTGGGAAGCCTATCGCAGTGCCTGACAACATTTTTTGGGAAAAAAATTCTCCCTAAGATCTAGTCTAAATCAAACCTGTTGAAGATTGAACTTATTCCCATTTGTTCTATTACTAATTGCTTGTGAGAAGACACCAGCACCAACCTCTCCATAAGGTCCTTTCAGGTAGTTGTAGAGAGTGATAAGGTCTGTTCTCAGCCTCGTCTTCTTCAAACTAAAGAGCTCAGCTTTTTCAGTCTTTTCTCATACGATTTATTCTCCAGGCTCTTCACCAATTCAATTGCCCTCCTCTTCACCGGCTCCCGCACCTCCACATCTCTCTTGTATTGAAGTGCCCAAAAATTGGACACATGTTTAGGCAACTGAAAGGAACCTACTTGTATAGTCTTCTCGTGACCAAGTAAGATTTATTTAATTGTAATAATTTCCCTTTATTTTTATTGTTGTTTCTGAAAAAGCTCCACCTATCAGACAAGTGTTCCAGAAGAAAACGCTGAGTCTAGAACACTCAATAGAGATTATGCCAGTAAGCGTGAAGCTCATTTTAATGTCAATTTAGTTTTAACAGATGTTCTTTCTTCCATGTCCCTTTCTGACTCTCTGCCTGATTAAACAGGTTGCTAAGTCTAATTTATCAAAAGGTGTATTTATTGCAATGTTATGAAAGAGTTCAAAACACTCTATGGAACTGCAGCCATGTTCTTTTAAGATGTTAGTAAAATTGTAATTGATGAGTTCTTGAAGTAAGAGGCTAGAATTTCATTTTGTTCCTTGTACTGCTATAAGTCCTTGGTAGAAGGAATCTGAGAATTATGCCTGTAAAGATTTTCTATTTAGTTGACTTGTGTAAGTTTTTTGAATGATTAGCCTTCAGTGCCATAAACATTAGAAAAAATAGAACTGTCAGTCCATGTAACCTAAACCTCTGTTTGCTGAAATGTGTTCACAAGTCAACTAAATAGAAAATCTTTATAAGCGTAATTCTTCCCCAAATTGACTGCACATATGCAACTAAAACCTGTGGAAGAAGTTCAGGACTGTAAATTCATTGAACATATTTTGACTTTTATAATCATAAAAAGATGATATGTGGCTTAATATATGTCAGAATTATAGGAAACCCATTACTACCTAGATTCAAACACCAGGTTTCACAGAATTAACTGAAGTCATCATTGCTCAGTGAGTATGTACAGTCTACATGTCTGGGTGGGTACAAACTACCTACAGAATCAGTGAAACATTTAGATTGGAAAGACCTTTATAAAGTCACCATGTCCAACTTTGTGTTAACCCTATTCTTTATCACCCCAAAACATCTCTAAGCACTTCATCTATATGACTTTTAAACATATCAAGGGATGGTAACTCAAGCACCTCCCTGAGCACAGAATCACAGAGCTTTAGGGATCAGAAGTGACCTCCAAAGATCACCTAGTCCAATCCCCCTGACACAGCAGGACCACTGAAACCAAGTCTCACAGAAACATGTCCAGGTGGGTTTTAAATGTCTCTAGATAAGTACACTCCACAATCCTCCCTGGGCAGCCCATTCCAGTGCTATGTCACCCTCACTGTGAAGAAGTTCCTTCTCATATTGATGGAACCTCCTCTGTTCCAGCTCACACCCATTGCCCTTTGTCCTATAATTAGATGCCACTGAGCAGAGCCTGGGTCCATCCTCCCGATGCCCACCCTTCCCATATTTATAAACATTAAAGAGGCCACCTGACAGGATGGCACAGTATTTCTTTCTCTGTTGTCTGGTTTCGAAGTCGATTGCATTCCTTCCCACAGAAGTAAGATACCTATCGGCTGGGTTTTACGTAGCTTCAGACTTGATAACAGCTTGATAGCAGCTATTGAATAATATTCAGTCATAAAAGTATTTATGCATTTAGCAAAGTCATTAATGCATGAGAGTAGCAAAACATCCTGAAGGGTTTTGCAAATGTGTCCCTAACGTCGGTGTAGCAGCAGAAGCAATGATAGTATTTGTTATAGAATGGGGTTTTCATACTTTTATATTTAGCTTTATATACTACACAAGTAAGAAACTTTATAAGAAGCTATTAATGATTTAATTGACATGTTAGTCAAGGTTTTTTTAATTAATACTTGTGATGTTGTGCTCCCTTCTTTAGTCTGCAGAAAATTAGTATTAGAGGTTTCATTTTATTTCTTCTTACATCCTCTGTTTATAGAGCACTCTGGTTATTACTCATTTGTTCTCATCACGTAAGAGTATCTCAGCTGTTATAGTGGTAATGGTGTGGGTCCTTATCTGGATCCTCATGAGTTCTGCCTGGGTCAACACTAACCCTGTGGACTGGAGAACCCTGACTGTATTTCAATGAAGAACTTTTAGCTAAAGCATCAGACACAAGGGGAGAGTTTAACAAACCCACTGACAAATCTGCAGGCAATGAAACAACTGACTTAGTTTGGAGAAGAAAGGTACCAAGACATTTTAATTCACTCGTCCCACCACACATCAGAGGAAAAATCCCGCAGAAGACTTAGACCACAGACACAGGGAGTTTTGACACACTGCTCCTTCACTGAACTGAGATGAAATGTAGAACATCCAATTGTACATAGTTCCCGCTTCTCTCTGAAATCGCAGTAGGCATCCAACTTCAGTCCCAATCCTCATAAGTCTTCAAAGTTCAGGATTCTCAGAGTCTGTCCAGGTCCAGGTGAATCTTCCCACTTGCCTTAAAATTTCTTCAACTTGAGAAGAGATAATGTTCTCAGAAGTGATAACTGTCTCTCTGTGGCAACAATGCAGCACTAGATACAGGACTCAAACTAGCCTCTGTCCCATTGACCACCACTCTCTGACTTCTACCCTGTAGCNCCTCATCGTGATACCACCCTTCACATATTTATAAACATTAATGAGTTGATAAATAACAGTCTCCTTTTTTCCAAGCTCAAGAGACCCAACTCCCTCAGCCTTTCCTTATATGGGAGGTATTTTATTCCCTTCATAACCTTGTGGTTCTGTGCTGGACTCTCCAGCAGTTTTGTGTCCTTCTAGAACTGAGGGGCCCAGAAATGGACACAGTATTCCAGATGCAGTGTCGCCAGGACGGAGTAGAAAGGAGAAGAATCTCTCTCCATCTGCTAACCACCCCAGTTCTGATCCACCCCACAATGCCGTTAGCCTTCTTTTCCGCAAGGGCCCATTGCTGGCTCATGGTCATCCTGCTGTCCACCAGGACCCTCAGGTCCCTTTCTCCTACACTGCTCTCCAACAGGTAAGCCTCCAATATGCCCAGACATTATTCATGCTTGTCAGCATTAGTCATATCTTGAAATACTTTTTAGATGTATTTGGCTCATTGTAACTTCATACATGAGTAAATGTTGTAATGCAATAACTGATAGTAAAGAACTAATTAGCATTTATCCTCTGCTAGCTCATTCTGTCAAACTCTCCTAGAAGCAGAAAACTAAAATTGTAAGTGTTAACACTCATTGGTGATGCTTCCCTTAATAAAGACAACCTCTCTTTTTATCAGAAATTGTGGGTATGGATATCCATCCACATTGAGTTTCCAAGGGTAATTTCAGCAATATTGTTGAAGGAGTGTTCAAGTTGATTCTGTTGCCTGTTCAGGCTAAATCTGTACTTGCAAATAGACAGTTGGTTTTCACAGATGGGATATTGATTATAATCTTTCTCTTGATAATGTAGTAACTAAAATGCAAAAATATGTCACAAAGCTTTCCTATGTTAAATAGAATGCCTTGAAGTAACTAAGTATTCAGTTTATTCTTCAGTAATGTCTTTAAGAGTTCTTGATGAGGTAGGGTTTGCTGAAGATTGTTGCATGTAGTAGATGTGGCTGTATTACACAGGGATTATTTATTTGAAACCTAGTGTTGTACACAGATCAAAAGAATAATTTTTATTCAAGGTGTTAATTTCTTATTTGTTACCATCCCTGGAGGTGTTACATTCACTGCCCATTGTCCTGTCATTAGATGATACTGAGCAGAGCCTGGCTCCATCCTTCTGACATCCACCCTTTACATGTTTATGAACATTAATGAGGTCACTCAATATCCTTTTGCGGGATATTTTGCTGGATACAAGTGTGTATCTGGGAAAAATAGGTCTAGAAAAAAAATAACCTTAGGATTTCATACATAAAACTCATTTTATGACAGACTAAAGGAAACATTTTCACCCTTATTAAAGTGGTTGTGGTTTGTGGCTCGCAACACTGTAATTAACAGAATATTTCTCTATGAGGCATGGTAGGAGGTATCATATCTTGTTTAAAGAATTGTTTCTGTGCACTATAAACTAGTTTGGAAAAATCATTATGACTTATTAAAATTATTATTAAAAAATATAAACCATTACAGAAAAAATATAAAAATATATGAATCTAATTAGAAAATTAATACCATTAATATTAAAACTATCCTTTTTTGGCCTAACTAGTTCAAACACAGTGCTGGTGTAACAGACTTATTTTCTGAATCGCAGAATCATCCTGGCTGGAAAAGACTGACAGGATCATCAAGTCCAGCCCTTGTCCCAACATCTCCCTAATCCCTCCACCATGGCCTCAAATGCTCTATCTACTTGTATTTTAAACACCTCCAGGGATGGTGACTCCACTACCTCCCAGGGCAAAAATCCTCCTTTTGTGTTACTGTGCTTAGAATTCTCCTGTCATTTAGAAACACGTTTATTTTAAGTTATAGTTATTTTTGAGTCTTTCCCATTACTTTCCTACTTGACAGCATTACCAGGGTCTAGTCATAGTCTAAACTTTTCCGATCTGACTGTGGTACTGACAATGAGCCTAATCCTCCTTAGAATCTAATTGCTATCATAGTCCTTGCTTACAGAGGAAATTCTGCTTCTGGCTACTCAATATTCTTGCTTCTTCATAGTTTTTCAATGACTGTATCTTTTGTATTGTGTTAGATGTGTGTGGTTCTGATTGGGTGGTATATTTATCAGTAATAACACTTTTATTGTTCCATGAAGCATTTACAATTGTACTTCTTTCAAAAAAGAAACAACCATTTTATTTTTTCTGAAGCCCTCATATTGTCTGACAATTTCCATGCAGTTGATTTTGAAAGGCAGGAACAATAGCAAGGCATGCTTTGTAATTTTTAGCTGAAATGAAATCATCATGGCTGAGAAAAGTAATGAAATTCACTACTTTCACGGTCATCTGCGAATATTCTCCATTCCCCTGTGAGGATATAATGCTTCTTTTGAATATTAATACCCAGCTGTTTCTGATTTCTGTCACGCAGTTTTGGATTCAGATCCCTGAAGCAACTTGTTAAGCCAGCTAAGAAAAACCTATAAAGGTAACAAGACAACCTGAGAAAGCAAAACTCTTTGTCACCTGTTTTTTCCCACTGCACTGTTCAGATGTTTGGAGAAAAAATTATTTCTGGTTTTGGGTGTCAGGAACCTTTTCAGTCCGTGACTGTTGTGCATCATCTCCCCCTCTGCTCTGCCCTGGTGAGCCTGCATCTGGAATATAGCATCCAGTTATAGGCCCCTCAGTTTCCGAAGGACACAGAACTGCAGAAGACAGTCAAGCAGAGAGCCACAAAGATGAAGAAGGGAACAGAACCTCTTTCTTATGAGCAACAGATGAGGGAGCTGAGTCTCTTGAGCTTGGAAAAAAGGATACTAAGGGGTGATCTCATTAATGTTAGTAAATATGTTAAGGGTGGGTGTTAGGATGGAGCCAGGCTCTGCCCAGTGTCATCTAATGACAGGACAAGGTGCAAAGGATGTGAGCTGGAACCTCCATCCCAGGAAAGGTGATGGAACAATTTGTTCCAGAGGCTGTCTTGAGGCACATCAAAGACAGAAGGGACAGTCATCATGGGTTCACAAAGGGAAAGGTGTGCTTGACCAACCTGTTAGCCTTTGATGAGGGCATAACCAGGTGGACAGATGATGGTAGAGCCGAGGATGTGGTCTATTTTGACTTAAGTAAGGCATTTGACACAGTCTCACATAGCATCCTTGCAGCCAAACTGAGGCAGTGTGGTGTAGATGATCAGGTGGATCATGAACTGGCTGCAGGATAGAAACCAGAGAGTAGTGGTCAATGGGACAGAGTCTAGCTGGAGGCCTGTATCTAGTGGAGTGCCCCAGGGGTTAGTGCTAGGACCAATCCTGTTCAATCTATTCCTTGATGACTTGGATGAGGGATTANAGCGTGGATCAGAAGTGTGGGGTTGTTTGCAGATCAAGAGAAGTTCTCCTCCCCCTCTACTCTGCCCTGGTGAGACTGCATCTGGAATATCACATAGACATCCAGTTCTGGGTTCTTCAATTCCAGAAGGACACAGAGCTGCTGGAGAGAATCCAGCACAGAGCCACGAAGATGATAAAGGGAATAGAACACCTCCCTTTTAAGGAAAGGCTGAAGGAGCTGAGTCTCTTTAGCTTGGAGAAAAGACAACTGAGGGGTGACCTCATTAATGTTTATAAATATGTGAAGGGTAGGTGTTAGAAGGTTGGAGCCAGGCTCTGCTCAGTGTCATCTAATGACAGGACAAGGGGTAATGGGTGTGAGCTGGAACAGAGGAAGTTCCACATCAATATGAGAAGGAACTTCTTCACGGTGAGGGTGACAGAGCACTGAAATGTTCTGCCTGGGCAGGTTGTGGAGTCTTATTCTCTGAAGATGTTTAAAACCTGCCTAGGTATATTGATGTACGACTTGGTGTAGGTTGTCCTGCTGTTGCAGAGGGATTGGACTAGATAATCTTTTGAGATCCCTTCCAATCCCTAATGTTCTGTGATTATAAGTCCTGCAGAGAAATATTTGGTCAGATGATCCATATCACATCTTACCTTAGCAATAATATTCTTCATTTCAACTCTGAAACTATTAGTAAACTCATAGTCCTCAAATATTAAAATGATCATTTATAACTCTAAATAAATCCGGGGTAAATATTTTACAGTGTTTTAACAGCATTTCCTACTTACTTTGACTTCATAACCCATTAACCTTTTAAAAATCTGATAAAACAGACAGCAATTACAGTAGTTGTCAACAACAGAGGACTGGATAAACTTTTTGTTGTTAAAAACCAAATCAAATGCTAAAAGTGTGGAGGGGTGAACAGGTTAATAGTGCATTTCCATTTTTTTTATGTTGATCTCATTAGTGGTGCACTAATTGTTTCTAAAGGACATCACACACAC
This sequence comes from Rhinopomastus cyanomelas, assembly GCA_013400115.1. Classification (NCBI taxonomy): domain Eukaryota; kingdom Metazoa; phylum Chordata; class Aves; order Bucerotiformes; family Rhinopomastidae; genus Rhinopomastus; species Rhinopomastus cyanomelas. Next base: position 15,553 of record VXBP01008203.1, read on the forward strand.
TGTGCAGCATAAAATACTTGCTGCTTGGATTGTTAGCTAAAAATATTATCACCCGCACTTACATTTAGTGAGAAAAAAGAACTCAAAAATAGCGCCAAACAAAAAACCCACTAACAAAAAAAAAATCAAACACATTTGAGATCTTCTATTTCGATAAAGCAGTAATACAAGAGTGTGAAGAATATCATTACAATTATGGCCTTATTAAAAAAACAACCCTTCTTGCACTTACTAATTACTTAAATGGGGTAATTAGTATGTGATGGTGCAAGATTTAAAACATAGCAGAGTGCTGGCAGAGGATATTTGCTTTGGAGAATTACTGAACACTAAGAAGTGGATGGTGAAGAGATGCTGGAAGTCGACTGGAGAGAAATGTATTTGTTTGATAAGCTAATGGAAAACAGAATCATAGAATCATTCATGTTGGAAAAGCCTCTCGGGATCATCAAGTCCAACCATAAGTCCTGCTGTACAAGTTCACCCCTAAACCAGATCCCCCAACACTACACCTAAGCAACTTCTAAACTCATCCAGGAATGGGGACTCAACCACTAACCTGGGCAGACCATTCCAGTACCTGACCACTCTCTCTGTGAAGAATTTTTTCCTGATGTCCAATCTAACTTTCCCCTATTGGAGTTTGAAACCCTTCCTTCTTTTTACATCACTAATTGGTTGTGAGAAGAGACCAGCACCAACATCTCAACCATGTCCTTTCAGGTAGTTGTAGAGAGTGATGAGGTCTCCCCTCGGCCTCCTCTTCCTCAAACTAAACAGCCCCAACTCTCTCAATCTCTCCTCATAAGATTTATTCTTCAGGCCCTTCAACCAGCCTAAATAGTCTCTTTCCAGAGAAATCTAGAATACAGTCTAGCAAATTATAAGGGGTTAAAGCATACAAAAAAATCCAAATATGATTTGTAGTCATAAGCAGGGCAAAACTTCCAAAACAAAAAAACAGGGAGTCAACAATTTTCAAAGGAAAAACTCTGCTGAAGGATCAGTAGAATTTTTAGGGAGATTCAGGAACTTCCACAAGTCTTTTGAACATTCACTATCGTGTTCTGAAACTTAATGTAAAATTTCTATATCCAGTTAAGTTTGAGGGTACAAAATTATTGATCTGGTGCCTTTATGGAACAGAGAGAGAAGTGCTTGTATTGCAGTCCTTTAGTCTGTACTGTGCATGTTACTTCTAGGTCTGCAAGAGCTTCTTATAAGTTGTTTTCCTTTCTAATACCTATATGCTATTCTAAAAGTTATATAAAGGGCTGAGATTTCAAGCTGACATATGGACAAATCTCACAACCAGATGAAAGTCTGTAGGATCATGGAAGGAGGAGATGGCCACTTGGGGTGATTCTAAGTCTCTGGTGAGAGAATGTAGGGTTGCAACTAGAAAAGCCAAGGCCTAAGTTGAGCAAACTGGATGTGCATAAATCATGGGCCCATATGGGATGCACCCGTGTGTACTAAGGGAGACAGCAGAAGTCATTGCTAAGCCACTCTCCATCATCTTTTCTAAGTCATGGGGATCAGGATAGGTGCCTAGGGACTGGAGAGTAGCAAATGTTACCCCAATCTTTAAAAATGGAAAGAAGGAGGACCCAGGTTACTACAGACTGGTCAGGAGGAGGTTGCGCTCTTCTCTCAGGCAGCCAGCACCAGAACAAGAGGACACAGTCTCAAGCTGTGCCAGGAGAAATTTAGGCTTGAGGTGAGGGGAAAATTCTTCACTGAGAGAGTCATTGGCCACTGGAATGGCCTGCCCAGGGAGGTGGTGGAGTCGCCGACTCTGGAGCTGTTCAAGGCAGGATTGGACGTGGCACTTGGTGCCATGGTCTAGCCTTGAGCTCTGTGGTGACAAGCTGGACTTGGTGATCTATGAGGTCTCTTCCAACCTTGGTAATACTGTGATACTGTGATACTGTGATACTGTGATACTGTGATGGAACAATTTGTTCTAGAGGCTGTCTTGAGGGACATCAAGGACAGAAGGATCATTACGGACCGTCATCATGGGTTCACAAAGGGAAAGTTCTGCTTGACCAACCTGATAGCCTTTTATGAGGGCATTACTAGGTGGATAGATGATGGCAGAGCAGTGGATATGGTCCATCTTGACTTGAGTAGGCATTTAACACAGTCTCACATAGCATCCTTGCAGCCAAACTGAGGCAGTGTGGTGTAGATGATCGAGTAGTGAGGTGGATTGTGAACTGGCTGTAGGATAGAAACCAGAGAGTAGTGGTCAACAGGACAGAGTCTGGTTGGAGGCCTGTATCTAGTGGAGTGCCCCAGGGGTTGGTGCTGGGACCAGTCCTGTTCAATCTATTCCTTGTTGACTTGGATGAGGGATTAGGGTGCACTGTCAGCAAGTTTGCTGATGGCACAAAGCTGGGTGGTGTCATCGACACCCCAGCAGACTGTGCTTCCACTCAGCAACACCTGGACAGGCTGGAGAACTGGGCAGAGAGAAATGTAATGAAATATAACAAGGGTAAGTGTAGAGTCTTGCATCTGGGTAAGAACAACTGCAGATAGCAGTATAGGTTGTGTACTGACATGTTGGAGAGTAGTGTAGGAGAAAAGGATGTGGGGGTCCTTGTGGATAGCAGAATGCCCATGAGCCAGCAGCATGCTCTTGTGGCATCCTGGGGTGGATCAGAAGAGGGGTAGTTAGCAGATCAAGAGAGCTTCTTGTCCTCCTCTACTCTGCCCTGGCTAGACCACAACTGGAGTATTGTGTCCAGTTCTGGGCCCCTTACTTCAAGAGGGATGTGGAGCTGCTGGAGGGAGTCCAGCGTATAGCAATGAGGGTGATGAAGGAAGTGGAGCACCTGCCATATGAGGAAAGATTGAGGGAGCTGGGTCCCTTTAGCTTGGAGAAGAGCAGACAACTGAGGGGTGACCTCCAAATGTCTATAAATATTTGAAAGGTGTGTGTCAGGAGGATGGACCCAAGCTCTTCCCATTGCCATAGGACAAGAGGCAATGCTTGTAAGCTGGAACATAGGAGGTTCCACAGAAATGTGAGAAGGAGCTTCTTCCCAGTGAGGGTGATGGAGCACTGAAACAGGCTGCCCATCGGGGTTGTGGGGTGTCCTTCACTGGAGGTGTTTAAAACCCACCTTGACATGTTACTATGTGACTTGGTCTAGGTGATCCTGCTGTGTCAGGGAGATTGGACTAGATGAACTTTCAAGGTCCCTTCCAATCTCTAATGGTTCTATGAAAGGACCAAGGCTGGCCAGGCACCTCCTACCACAGTTAAGGGTATGACAGGGTTGGCCTCTGTGTTTGCCACCAAAAGGAACCTTTATTTCTGCTGCTGGCTGCAACCCAATAGACACTGAGTGATGGGGACACAGGCCATACCAGATTTTGACATGAGGGATGGGCCACTCTGTTGTCAGAGGACCATGCAGGAGGGAAGGCTGTGCTCATGAGAAGCTCTGGAGGGGCCTTAATATACCTGAGTGGCTGCACCTGGGCACCTGGTGCCCCTCCCAGTACAAAAGCAAAGCCCAGTTTCAAAGAGCGTTTTGAGTCTGTGTGTTGGTTGCCTGCACTTTGGTCGTGTTGTTGGAAGGATCCCCAAGTTCCTCTCTCGCAATTGGAGCTCTCAGCCACAGTGGACAGGATGAGCTGGACCAGGGTGAGTAATTGGGTTCTGCATTTCTTAGGTTTTTAACCTGATGGTCTCTATGTGGCTGTTGTAGGTCTTGGATTGTGGTTGGTTTCCCTGTTGTTGAATTTTAGGATCAGGTTGCTTTCTGTGGAGTCTGCAGTGATCAGGTCTGTTCCATTTGCTTCCTCCTTTGCTGGTTGTGCTGTTTAATTCTTGTGCCCATAAAGATAGAAAATAAAATCTCTTTGTTTTCTGCTGATGGCTGCATCCCTTTGGTGAGAGTATGGAATTGGTAAAACATAGAGTCTCAAGCCTTTCATAAGCACTTTTCTTGAGCTTAAAGAGAAGTACTTTGAAAGTGACAGACCTCACTGAGAAAATGGCTCTGAAGGTTTGTTGCTCTTTATGCATTTAATTATTTATTTCCTTCTCCTAGTGCACTGAAATTCTGCTTGATGAGCTTGAGATTTCATGTGTTAAGCCTCAACTGTATGAGAGGGTCTGATTTACACATTTCTATAAATAATGTGTTCACTAATCACATTACCACCCCTTTCTGGGCAGTTGCAGGCATCTAGAACCATAAATGAAGAGTGTTTGGACAGTTTGTGACTTTGCACAAAAGCACATTTTGGCAAAGGGAAGAAACTGGTGCTACCAGATTTCAGTTTTCTGTTTTCTGTTGGTGGAACCTCTTTGTTTGTTAATCAAGCCAGTAGTACTGATACAGAACATGCTACTAGTAGCCATCTTGTACTCTGCAGAGTGGTGGTGGAAAAGACAGTGTGAATATGTGATTTAAGAACCTCAGAGGTCAGCAGAGAAATTTACCTGTAAATCCATGGAGTAGTAAAATGGAAGGAGAATCCTGTCTGTAGTTTGTGGAAGAAGATATTGTTTGAGCAGGGGATCTTCTTGAAGCAAATGGAGCAAAGAATCATAGAATCATTAGGGATTTGAAGGGACCTTGAAATATCTTCCAGTCCAAACCCCCTGACACAGCAGGATCACCTAGACCAAGTCACACAGGAACACATCCAGGTGGGTTTTAAATGTCTCCAGAGAAGGAGACTCCACAACCCCCCTGGGCAGTCTGTTCCAGTGCTCTGTCACCCTCACTGGGAAGAAGTTCCTTCTCATATTGACGTGGAACCTCCTCTGTTCCAGTTTACAGCCATTCCCCCTTGTCCTATTGTTAGATGACTCTGAGCAGAGCCTGGCTCTATCCTCCTGACACCCACCCTTCCCCTATTTATAAACATTAATGAGGTCACCCCTTAGTTTCCTTTAGTTCCAGTGTTGTATGAAGACATGACAGCTAGGTTAGCTCTTCCCCCCCCCCCAAAAAAAAAAAAATTCTCAGGAGGTCACTTATTTCAGGTTTGTATAGGGAAATATAAGAAGCATTACCCTGTCAAACATACTGACTCATCTTCTATGTACCATATATCTATGGTGTCATGTTTTCTTGTGAAACCATGTATGGAATTGCTTTGAAAGGGCTTGTGCATCTGAACATTTTTGGAAGTGGAAATTTAATGTGGCAGGGTGCATGGAACTGGCAAATGTAAGACTTGATAACTCTTTTTTGCAGTCTGTAGTGATACTACTGTACTGTGAATATTAGACTCATCATTTGGAGCTGTCCCCTGCTGTGAAGGGTATCAGATAACTCCACAGCCAGCCCTATAATTGCTCTGTACAGGTTCTCAGATGAGGACTTGCTAATGCAGCTCCAGTGTTTCTGTGCAACTTCTGTCCTTCAAGTATGTTTCCTGATACATTTTTTTCCTAACACAAGTACATACAACTTATAGACACTGAGTTTTCCTTTTATTTCTGTTTCCATGTTTATCTTAATGCTGTGTGGTAGTCTGGGCTTCAAAAGTGCAGCCTGATAATCTGCTCTACATATAAAGGATAAAATCTTTGTCTGCTTTTTAATTCACAAAGACAGAACAAGCATGATGTACTTATAGTGTAGTAATCTTGCCATGCTAGTGTGAGAGTTGACTTCCCAGTGAGGGTGACAGAGCACTGGAACGGGCTGAACAGGGGGGTTGTGGAGTCTCCTTCTCTGCAGACTTTTAAAACCTGCCTGGATATGTGTGACTTGATCTAGGGGATCCTGCTGCAGCAGGGGGATTGGACGAGATGGTCTTTAGAAGTCCTTTGCAATCCCTGATGTTCTGTGGTTCTGTGATCTATAGACAATATGAAGGAAAGGTCTTCCTTTCCTTTGCAAAAGAGGGTAAGCCAACATGATACTTTTTTATGTCTCCATTCGTATTATATGTTTCAGTACATGTTTTCTTACTGAGTTTTGTAAGCTATTTAAATGTTAAATATTTCAGTAGTTACTTATAGCCCTTTGAGGAGGAAAGCTCAGGTCTGTTTCTCTCTCCTTGGGAAACACTAATCTATGCAAGCACATTTATCATGTTCAAATTTATTTTCATAACTTAAAATGTCAGATGGCCCAGTGTGTTGTAGTAATCCTTTAGCTGAAAGTATCCTGAGAAAGAACTTCTTCACGGTGAGGGTGATGGAGCACTGGAACAGGCTGCCCAAGGGGGTTGTGCAGTTTCCCTCACTGGAGATATTCAAGACCCAACTGGACAGGTTCCTGTGTGACTTGGTTTAGGTGATCCTGCTGTTGCAGGCAGATTGGACTAGATGATCTTTCGAGGTCCCTTCCAATCCGTAATGATTCTGTGATTCTATGATTCTATGTGCATTTACATTAGCAATATTTATTCACATATTTCAATTCCAAATGTATGTCCAGTAATGGTTAGTTGTCTCTTGCCATAAGCATATACATTGGGATCATCAAGTCCAACCATCAGCCCTACTCTTCACGTTCACCCCACAACTCTATCCCCCAACATCACATCTAAGCAACTTGTCCCTTTTATCTAGGGATAAGGACTCGACTACCACCCTGGGCAGCCCTAAAAAGGGTTTGCTTCCTTTGCCTGGTTTTCATACATGCAGCGTAACATAATTTCTTCAATTCCACATGGCACATAATGTTTTCAAAGGAAAACCAGAAAAGTAAAGCTTATGCATACAGAATGAAGGGCCCAAGAATCTCTTGAGTGAACCTGAGGTTTATGCTTTCCTTGTGAACTGTTGAGCAGTTGCCATTGTAAAGCTTACAGAAAAACTTCCTTGTGGATACTAAAAGCAGTGAATGTGCATGAAAAGTTCATTCTAGTCCTAAAGATATTGCCAATCGAATAGGAGTAATAATTTTAAACACAGAGGATTATTTAGGAATGTATAAATACATTTAAAAGTAGATGAGTGTAAGTATATTTATATATTTATTTCTGGAGCAAATGCAGACAAGGGCAATGAAGCTGGTTAAGGGCCTGTAGAATATATCTGATGAGGAGAGACTGAGAGAGTTGGGGCTGTTTAGTTTGAGGAAGAGGAGGCTTAGAGTAGACCTCACCACTCTCTACAACTATGTGAAAGGACATTTGTAGAGATGTTGGTGCTGGTCTCTCCTCACAGGTAGTTAGTGATAGAACCAGAGGGAAGGGTTTCAAGCTCCAACAGGGATCGTTTAGATTGGACATCAGGAAAAAATTCTTCATGGCAAGAGTGGTCAGTCACTGGAATAGGCTGCCCAGGTTGGTGGTTGAGTCCTTATCCCTAGATGCGTTCAAAAGTGGCTTAGTTGTGGTGTTGGGGGGTAGATTTTTGGGATGAACTTGCAGAGTAGGGCTGACGGTTGGACTCAGTGAATCCCAGGGGTCTTTTCCAACCTGAATGATTTTATGATTCTGTATATCTCTACTGTACTTTAAATTCAATGACTGATTTATAAAACAGAATGAATTTGTTTAAGGGGTGATGGAGAGCCAGAGGGAAGCACAGCATGTATATGAGAATAGTTTATATGATAACTAAAGTTTAATTTTAAACCTGTTAATTGAATAATTCTCCAGCCTAAATGAGACTTGCAGTAGTTTTCTTGTTTTGCATTCCCTGAAGAATTTGGGGTGAGACACAGCAGTAAAGTCCTTGGAGTCTGAAAGTAAAATGCCAAAAAAAACCCTTTTGAGAGATTGGATGCTGGAGAAAGTTATTGCCATTCCCAGGGAAGTAGTTGTTTCCGATACTGCTATAACTATCTCTAAAGAGAAAACTCTGCCCTCCTGTGCTAGGAGCTACAGAGACTGTGTTAAAAGGAAATGGCAGGATGAAGATGAACCAGCAATGTACCCTGGTGTCCAAGAAGGACAAGGGGATCCTGACTTGGATCAGAAGTGTGGGGTTGTTTGCAGATCAAGAGAGGTTCTCCTCCCCCTCTACTCTCCTCTGGTGACACCATATCTGGAATATTGTGTCCAGTTCTGGTCCCCTCAGTTCCAGAAGGACACAGAGCTGCTGGAGAGAGTCCAGCACAGAGCCACAAAAATGGAGTAAAACATCTTCCTTGTCTCCCTGAGGAGGAAAGGCTGAAGGAGCTGGCTCACTTTAGCTTGGAAAAAAGGAGACTGAAGGGTGACCTCATTAATGTTGATAAATATGTGAAGTGTGGGTGCCAGGAGGATGGAGTCAGGCTCTGCACAGTGGCATCCAATGTTAGGACAAGGTGCAATGGGTGTAGTTGGAAGAGTAGGTTCCCCATCAATGAGAAGGAACTTCTTCCCGGTGAGGGTGACAGAGCACTGGAAGGGGATGCCCCGCTGCATTGTGGAACCTCCTTCTCTGGAGAGGTTTAAAACCCGGCTGGATATGTTCCTGTGCAGCTCGGTCTAGGTGGTCCTGCTGTGGCAGGGAGATTGGACTAGATGATCTTTTGAGGTCCCTCCCATTCCCTAATGTTCTGTGATTCTTTGTAATAGGAATTAGAAAAATAGCCATGTTATCTGGCAAGCTATTATTTCCTAGTAGAGAAAAATGGTTTCCTCTGTGATACCGTGGATGGACTCTCCTCTGATAGAATTCAAGTTGATTTTAAATTAGACCCAGTCCTTTAAGGAAGGATCTTAATTATTGTTTCATTACTGTACATTGCTGTACCTGATACTCTTATACATCTTTACAGAAAAACATATACATATAGGTATATTCATGTATGTGTAAAACTTGATTCGTTTAGTATCTAAATATTGAGACTGACCCGAATCTGTTACAAAGAAATTTATTTGAGTTTTAAATATTTCCTCCTCAGTGTGGGGTGAATTTCATGCCATAAGGAGGTTATCTTTTAAAAATGATTTTATTATTCATAGTAAAATATATATTGCACATTTTAATTATATTAATCTCAAGGTAGTTAATTTTGCTGGAATAAAAAGAGTGTAGGTGCAGCAAGACAATGGTTGTTCTTTCTGTACGGTGATAAGTGTTAGAAATGCTTTAAGTTCATTCTCTAATAAGCCTGGTTCAATTAATATTGCCACCTCCATTAAAATAAGAGGCAGGAGTTATGAGTGCACTGAGTGTTAGAAATGTGATTCAGGGGCTCTGAATCTCCCTTCAATTGCTTTGCTTCAACTCATTAGCTTCTGTCCAGAGCTCAGCAGGTGGTATTGTTGCATCTTAAATTAAAAACCTTTAAACTCTTTTATGAATAGAAGGTCACTGAGAATGGGTGAGAGGGAGATATAAAGCAAGCTCTGTATCTGAAAGATTATATGGCTGAAAAAGATCCAAACAATTTATTTTAAGTACTTGCTGTAAATCAACACATATTCCACTGGGAAGGAATATTATGTAAATGGGATGGTGACTCCTGACTCCTGGTCTCCAAGGACATTAACCAAGCTTCTCTGTAACTTCTCTTTACTGTGTAAATTCCCTGTGAAAAGGCTTGGTTAGAAAACACTCTTCGCATAGAGAATCTTTTAATCTACTTTGTATTCATCTCTCCTACCAGCTCATTGTAAAGCCTAGGAAATCAATTCTCAGAGGAGAAATGAGCTTGGAGGAATATTGTAGATTCATTTTAAAAATGCCATGGTTTTGAGAGACTTCCTTGTGATTCCAAAATGTATTCTTCATTAAAATATATAGCTGAAGGTGACCCGAATGCTTAAGTTCAAAGGCAGGTTTTTTTGCTGTCATCATCCTATATTGCTATTGCAATGCACAGAAAAATGTTGGCCCTCAGGCACACCAAACCAACAAAGACTGGTCTTTTCTATAACAGTACCTTAAGATTTCTAGAAGTTCTTATTGTTTGTCAGGTTGTCTTGACAAATCTCAGTCCCTTGTGTGCAGATTTTGGTATCAAAACAGTCTTTCTCTTCTCAATTAGTCTTTGCTCTAACGACGTCTAGTTAACTGTCATTCAGACTTTAACTGTAGCTGTAGACAGCATCAGCCCAAAATGGGTTCTGGCACTAGTGATCCAGGTCAATCTTCCTAAAAGCACTTTCCTCAATTTCTTGTGCAATGACTGTGGAGAGGCAAGTGAGTGGAGCAGTCATCAAGCTCAGCTTGGTAGTTCAGAATAGAAAGCAGGGAATTCAGGCTGGATGGCCTGTAAGTTTGCAACGAGGGGGGCCCTGTGAGGGGCTAGCCGAGTCAACAACATGCACACCAATATGGTTAAAATGCTGAGCTCGCTTTATTCCCGTAATCGCCTTGCTTATATACAGTTATGCCCTGTCCACATGGCACTGAGGTGACGCTCATTGGATACATGGCCTTTGTCACGCGTAGCTGCCCTCTAGCCCATTGGCCATCATATGACAAACTACCTGATCGGATGGCCCCTCCAGCTACCCCCTAACACAGCCCTCATCTCTGGTTCCCACATTCTGGTTAACATTCCTCTACAACTGGAACTTCACTGTTCTTCTGTGCTTATCACCTTCCAAGGCCGTTCCCAGGGTAGCTATCTCTGGCTCAGTGCAGGGTTGTCCACAGCGCCCAGCATCAAGTCTGCTAAGAACTCCTCTACATAAGTTCATTAACCAGACAGTAAGTGAATGAGATGTACCAAAAGAAATATTCTCAGGACAACATAGTCAGAGACCGACAGTCCTTCTCCCCAAAGCAAACATAAAGGTTTAAAGCTTGAGCTTGGGAAAGCATCAGCCTTTCCCATTGAAAGCAAATTCCTTTATTTAGAACTTAATTGTGATGGATGAACTGAGACATTCTCAGACTTGCATTGAAACACAAGCTGATGTTTTAGGAAACTTCAAAGCTGTGTTTGGACTTTCAAGATGATGAAAGGAGAATACCTCCCTGATGAGGAAAGGTTGAGGGAGCTGGGTCTCTTGTGCTTGGAGAAAAGGGGTGACCTCATTGATGTTTCTAAATTTGTGAAGGGTGGGTGTCAGGAGGATGCAGCCAGGCTCTGCTTAATGACATGTAATGATAGGACAAGGGGCAATGGATGTAAGTGGGAATGTAGGAGGTTGCACATCAAATGAGAAGGAACTTCTTAATGGTGAGGGCGACAGAGTACTGGAATGGGCTGCCAAGAGGGGTTGAGGAGTCTCTGTTTCTGGAGATATTTAAAACCCGCCTGGACTCGTTCCTGTGCATCTTGGTCTAGGTGGTCCTGCTGTGTCAGGGGGATTTTCTAGATGATCTTTCAAGGCTGACTGGGTTCTCCTTCTTTCCCTTTTTGAAGATTGGAGTGACATTTGCTATCCTCCAGTCTCCCAACACCTCTCCTGATAGCCATGAATTAGAAAAGATGATGGAGAGTGGCTTAGCAATGACTTATGCAGTCTCCCTTATTATACGTGGGTGCATCCCATCTGTACCCATTGATTTACATACATTTGCTCAACTTATCCCTAACCCAGTCCTCATCAACCAAGGCAGGCTCCTCTCTTGTCTTGACTTCCTCTGGAGTCTCAGCAGTCTGGGGCTTGATATCAGGACAGCCCTTAGAAGTATAGACAGAGGCAAAGAAGGTGTTCAGTATCTCTGCTTTCTCTGTATCCTCTGTCTCCAGGGCACCCACCTCATTCAGCAGGGGGCCTACATTGCCTCTAGGTTTAGTTTTACCTGCAACGTATTTGAAGAAGTCTTTTTTGTTGCCCTTGATCTCTCTTGCAAGGTTTAATTCCAAGGAGGCCTTGGCTTTCCTAGTTGCATCCTTACATTCTCTCACCAGAGCCTTATAATCACCCCAAGTGGCCATGTCCTCTTTCCACGATATATAGGCTTTCTTCTTCCTCTTCAGTTTACCCAGGAGTTCCCTGTTTAACCACGCAGGTCTTCTGGCTCTATTCCTTAACTTCTTTCCTCATTTCTTGCTTCAAGAAAGTAGCCTTTGAATGTTAACCAGGTACCCTGAGCTCCTTTACCTGCCAGTACCTCGTCTCATGGGATTTCCCTTAGCAATTGCTTGAAAAGGCCAAAGTTGGCCCTCCTGAAGTCCAGAGTTGTGATTCTGCTAGCTATTCTGTTCCTACCACACGAGACCCTGAACTCCATCATCTCATGGTCACTGCACCCAAGGCTGCCTTCAACAAGACCCTCCATGTTGGTGAGTACAAGATCCAGCAGCACTCCTCTTCTAGTGGACTCTACTACTGCTTGCATCAGAAAATTGTCACCAATGCACTGAAGGAACCTCCTGAACTGTGGATGGCTGGTTGAGTAGGTCTTCCAGAAAATATCAGGATACTTAAAATCCCCCATGAGAACCAGGGCCTGTAGCTGTGAGGTTGCTGTCAGCTGCCTGTAGAAGACTTCATCAACTTCCTCATTCTGATCTGGTGGTCTGTAATAGACACCCACAACAGTGTCACCCATGCTTGCCTGCCTTTTCATCCTCACCCACAAACTCTCAACCCTCTTAATCTGTCCCTGGACAGAACTCAAGACATTCCAGCTGCTCTGTCATGTAGACAGCAACTCCTCCACCCTGCCTTGCTTATCTGTCCCTCCTGAAAAGGACATAGCCGTCCATCACCACATTCCAGTCATGTGAGCTGTCCAGCCAGGTCTTAGTAATTGCCACCAAATCATAATCACCTGACTGGACACAGATTTCTAACTCTTCCTGCTTATTCCCCATGCTGTGTGCATTGGTGAGGGAGTGAGCTGAGCACTCAAATTTTACCCTGGGTCAGTGAGAGGCCACCTGGTTTTCCTTAATACCACAACTCTGTCCCACTGGTGCTTACCCATCAACTATCCCAACCCACCTCAAATCTAGTTTAAAGTCCTCTGAATGAGCCCTGCCAACTCCTTCCCCAGAACCCTTTTTCCCCTCTGAGATAAACCCCTCCAATTTCTATCTGCAAGGTCTGATAAAACCAGTTATTATCAAAGAAACCAAAGCCCTGCCTGTAACACCAGTCTCATAGCATTAATGGACTGAGTCCTTCTATTCTGGCCTGTGTCCTCACCTCAAAATGGAAGAAATGAACAGAATACAATTTGTGCCTCAGACTCTCACCCAGCGTCATAATGTCTTAAGGTCTCTCTTCATTATCCTCAGGCTATGGAATACAGCTTCCTCCCCACCTGTCTGGAAGATCAGCAGTGGGTTATAGTCAGCTGATCTCAACAGGTTAGGGGGCAACCTAGTGATATCTCTGATTTGGGCTCCAGGTAAACTACAGACTTCCCTATGATGAGGGTCAGCTCTGCATGTTGGGCCCTCAGTCCCCTTCAGGAGCAAGTCTCCAATAACTAGGACCCTTATCTTCTTTGTGGAGGAGGTCGTCATATTGCTTGAGGACTTCCTGGATTTATGTAACCTTTCTAGGACCTCCAGTATGGGTTCTTTATTTTCTGTATCTTTAGTAGACTGCTTGTCTTCCAATAGGGTCTTGTATCTGTTACTCAGTGGCAACTGGGGAGGTGTGCCAGGCAAGGGTGGTACTCACCTTCTGCTGTGACCCTGCACTTGGCTCCACTCACGCCTTCTACTTGAGCTTCTGTCCTCCATCTGAGAACTACAGGATACAGGCTCATCGTAAATCTGGCTCTTATTTAGCTGTTGTCTAGACTGCTGAGCCTGGCTCCATCAGTCCACCTTTGTTTCAGCCTCTCTAATTCTCCCGAGCCTTTCTAGTTCAGCTTGCAACCTTTCAATGTCATCTTGGAACTGTGCCGCCTGGTCAAGCAGATAATCTACCTACTGGTGCCATATGCAGCCAAGAAAATTAAGAGAGTGCTGTATTCCTGGCAGCCTGTTACCTGCACAACCTCCTCTTATTGGGGGACTTCTGTTTGGGTTCCCACATCCATGTGCAGTGGTGACTGCAGCCTCGTCTTCCTCTGCTGCTGCATTGTTACCAGTTTGGGGTTTTTTTTGCCCCCTGGTGGCTGAAGCGGCTAAAGCAGCTGGAGTAGTTAGCAGTGTAGGAGCTTGGCGCGGGCTGGGTGTGACTTCGTTTCGCCACCTTGTAAGGCTGCCAGATGAGCGCCGATCCCATAGCGACCTGGGTAATCCCGTGAGAGATTTAGACCCTCAGCAGCTGCCTCTTTTCTCCCCAGAGATTTCCTGTTACAGAAATACCCAGATCACCCAAAAACCTCTATAAATACAGTTGGGGGACTGCCACTGTCGGAGCTCAGCAAGGGCTGGAAAATGAAAAAAATTATCATTGAACCAGCTTAAAAGATATAAATTTTACCACTTCTTAAACTTTTGAGAGAAATGGCAGAAGAACTTAAACTGCTCGTGCTATTTGAGAGAAAGTAGGTTATTGTCAGAACTATTACATGCGTATCACATTCTTACTGTGATGTGATGTGATCTTCTGTCTTGTGCAAGTTACAAACCTTGGCTGTGACTATCACTGGGGCAAGGTGGTTTTGAAATGAAGTGACAGTCTTTAGTGATTAAGTGACTTCTTTAAATATCTGATTTTCAATTAGAATGATTTAGCTGAACTAACATTAGCAGTCCTGTGATTCCACTGGCAGAACAACTTGATTGGTGATAAATTTGGATCTGTATTTAAGAATCCCTAGTTTAATGTTGATTAGCAAAGTGCACCTACCCAAACTGCCATAGATAACATTTTGTAAGAAGAATCACAGAACATTAAGGACTGGAAGGGACCTT